>JAQGBD010001024.1:0-20066 GCA_034698165.1 Punctoribates punctum | reverse complement strand
TAAACCGGATTTAACCCGAATTTGACCGAAAATGGCCGTATTTAGCCGAAAAACGGCTTTTTTATTTGGCCCCCCCCCCTAAGGTCGAAAATTGGCCATTTGGCCCCCCCTAGACAAGAGCTCGAATCGGCCTCCCCCTACGGCCCCCCCTAGGGTCTCGGACCTTGCGCACCCCTGATGTAGAGGGAAGTTAAAGACCTGATTACACTATTCTTAGTGAAAGTGATCAGAATTTGGAGCAAAACATAATTCACTATTAGTTACACTTCTATTACATAATTCCCGCAGCGATTCGACTCTTATTTTTTGTGCCTTAAATGTAATCATTTCAATGGTTTTGAGTCTTAAGTATCGCGATGTCAGCCATAATAATAATAATAGGCTTTTATTTGCAAATAGTGGTCAATAGTTATAAAATAATAAATGAAAATAAATAGCAACTCATATCAGACATTAATATAAGAGTTAATACAAGTGATCCAAAAATTGCATTTAAGTCATTAGGAGAGCTGTTTGTGGGAAAGACGGCAAAGAATCCGTACTAAGCGTTGATTACAACAGATATCTGAACAGTTTTGGCAAACGTCCCGAAAAATACCTTAAATTTTGGAATTTATTTTCAATAATAATTTTTGAATATTTTGATTAACAGTTTTATTCACGAAAATAAGGGATTAAATGTTCAAAAATTTAATTCAATGACTAAATGTTTATCACATCTCAAAAATAGCTATTCGTTTGAAATTTTATTTTTTGGTTTAAATAATAATTCAAATTAATGAGTGCTTAAAATTTACATTAATTGGATTTTATCCATTTTATTGACCATTTGATTAATTGATAAGTTATTGATAGCTAGAAATTAATTGTAGACAACAACCGATTAAATCACCGAAAGCTATGAATTCGCGTAAAATCAAAACAAATAATAATTTTTAGCAATAAATTGATGAAAACCTTTGGCCAAACACTTAAACCCTATTTCATATGTTTTCAAAGAGGATTTGAATTTTTGTCATCACTTGTGAAGAATGTATTGAACTTTTATTTTTTGAAAGAAAAACTGGTAAAAACTATAACCGAGAGCCGAGACTATAACCGAGATTATTAAGGCTGACATAAGTTGATAAATAATTTCCTTAATAAAAATTTCTATTTTTTAAATTCCCCGACAAATTGAATCCATGAAAAACTATTTCTACAAATATTTTCTATTAAAAAGAATTATAATTAATGATAAATAAATTGATGGAAATATTCACAGCAATTGTAATTTGAAATCTTTATCTTCTTTTTTGTTGGACAACATCTTTGATGGCTTAAAATACTTGGATTTATGGTCTTATTGTGAGACTCCTGAGGTTTTCTTATTCTTCATTTTCGTATGACTTCTTTGAATTGGGGTTTCGTTTGGCTCTCAAACTGTGTTATGTCTGAGGACTGACTGCCAGCGATCTTAAGATTGATGTCCAATAACAGGGAAATGAGAGAACAAATATCCAGATTTTTCTCAAAAGATCATTCATTATGTTTGGCTTTTCTTCTTTGAAATATTCTTTTCATTTAATCAAAAGATAGATTCCTTACTCTGAAAACATTTCTTAGCAAAAAAATATTGAATTCACGACAAAACCCATTCAATACTCTTTGATAACAGAAAACACTCTTAACTTCAGATGATTTCTGTTTAAATGACAATACTTTTGAAATAATTTCAACCAATAAAAAGAGGGAAAGAATAATATTTTGATAATAAGACTGAATCTCATAAGTTTTAGACTGTTTTTGATAAATAGAGCACTCGAATGGATTGAATGTGTGGGTGATGTCACTCGAAGGGCTTTCCGCAAAGTAGCAAAACTTTTGTTTAATTTTCATGTCTCTGCGGTTTTGTATGAATATATTCGAACATTTGTATCAAGCAATCGATCAAATTGAAGACATTAGGCTTAAGCTGAGGTTTGGACTGAGCTGGTGGTCAATACAGTGGAACACTAATCGAAGCCAACGGCAAATCAAATGTCGATTCTGTACTATATATCGGTTTAACTCAATTTGGGAGCAATGAATAGATTCGCTTTTTTTCTTCATTTTGGTTTCGTTTTGAAATTCATCGTTATTTTGTATATTTGTTTGTTTGCTGTTATTTGCAATTTATCGACAATTGCTATGAATTAGTTAACAAAAGGAGAATATCACAAATGGCAGACCACTGTCAGTACAGTTATCCTGTTTTCCAAACGAATAGTTCATAAAACAGATTACTTCCAACATATCTCATGAAAAATATTTTCTCAATTGTTTTTATTATCGAAAATATAGCAGTTTTTGGTTTTTATCGTGACTTTATATAAGGCAATAATATTCTGTTTTTTATTTTGTATTATTATTTTTCTCACCATTTGTTGAGTATATCAGTTGTGAACTGAATGACAGAGAGAGGAATACAATGGAATGAATGCATTATTTGATACAATCAAACACACAGTTTATTAAACAAAAATGAATTTTCCCTTTTGTTATAATCGGAGAAAAGCGTATTTCATATAATAATATTATCTCAGAGTTTATGAGGAAATTTGCTTTCATTTTCTCTTAATATCAATATTAAGTGACAATAGAGTGAAGGCATTCGCTTCTGATTCTACTCCACTGAAGATCTATACATACATACAATTTATGTCCACAGCTTAGACTCACTACCAGTCCCTTTGTTTGTCCATAAAGAATAAACAGATGACCCGTCGGTCGGCACAGCCATCAGCTCAACTCATTTGACGGAAGAGATGGATGTCTAATGTATGGATCGAAGAGATACTGCAGTTCTGACAAACGCTGCCAACAAATAAAATGCTGTGAGACTCGTATAGATTGGAGCGAACAGCCTCTGCCTCTGCCTCTGCCACAGCAGTAACTGTTGTATAGACTTGTTTTCTTCTATTGTCTGACAATTGGTTTGAGTCACTTTCGGCCACTACTGATCTTCTTTATTATTATTTTTTTCATGACTGACGACAAACACAGCAAACAATGCGATCTCGACTTCACATCGACTTCACGATAATATCTGAATAGAAAAAAAATGCAATTTTATTATTATATGACTTTTCCTTTGCTTCCAAATGAATTAAGCCCTTCCTTCTGAAAGACCTAACAAATTATGTCATAAAAGAATTTGTTTCAAAGAAAAAAGTTTTAACATTTTTTTCGAGCGAAAAGTCAGTCAAATTCATGTCTGTTTGAGTTCGAGTTGAAGATATGCAGAGCGACAGCAACTCAAAGGAATTCCTCACTCAAGTCATCCCTAACTAACTATTGAATTAAAAATTTTAATTTTTTTCTCTACTTTTTACGATTAAGTCATAAGAATTCAAACCATTTCTTTATCAAAGGTTATTATCTGAAGCATTGCAAGTCTTATAAGTTATAAAAGTTAGGCATTAATTAGTTATTCAATATTTAATTACTCATCTCTTTTATAGAAATACTGATCGCTGAGAAAAATGAGTGGAATTCCCACAAAGAAGATGTTGTCATAAATGCCATTCAACTCTTGTATCAAAAATATTCATTCAGAGCATTAAATAAACAGAATTTTGTAAATAATTTTCAATAATAATAATAATTCTGATAAACAGAATATTTTGTTTCATATATTTATAAGGCTTTACATCAAATCAAATATTAAACGAATGTTTTTCTGCTCTAATTATTTGTTTTTCATTCATTTTATGGAAAAAATAATTCGAAAACGAGTTTTGAAAACTGAATACTAAATGATTATAATTAAAAAAAGTTCATTCATTTGTTTGACTCTAAAATCAATTGAATGATAAATTATTATCACTTATGTAACAAATGTCGAGGAAAAGCCTTTACACTAATTATAAGAATCAAGAGTTGAACGAAACAAAAACTAATGGAAATTCAGTGATCTGAGCACTCAATCGTCTAATTTAATCTATCAAACTTTTGTGATGAGTCTTGCAATTAAAACTCAATTATATCATTTGAAGACTTTTGTATTCTTTGTTAATTTAGTTCTCAAGTTTTCAAATGTATTTTTGGTTCATTTAATTCTACATTCGATGACTGAGTACTGAAAAACATTAAACTTATTACGAAATCCTGGACTTAATCTTCAATTAAAGAGAATTAAAAATGTTTATCATTTTATAGATTATATTTAATGCAGAAGATTCGGGCGAATCAATTGAAGGAGCGTTGAATGAGCAAGCAAAAACAGTTCTGAGCTTACGATTGATGATTAAAACATGAAAAGCAGGTATTTTTCGAATCAAATGCTAACAATTTTGGGTAAGTCTTCAAAATTGTTTTTTATGAAACAAATGAACGAATTCACTGAATATTCAATACTTTTAATTCTGTTAAGAGTTAAATAATCGATGGATAGAAAAGATTAGTTCTTGAATTGCGTTCAATTATTAACGGAAATACTTACACAATAGGGGACTGACTGTTAGGAGCGAACAATTGGAATGTAAATCGTTTCGCACCAAAAAGTGATTAAATTTTGATGGAAAGAGTCGTCCATTAAAAGTCATTAATGAAATAACTGGTCTTAAGTAAAGTTCGCCAAACTTTGCATCAGTTGTGCAATAAAACCGACAAAACTTTGACATTTAAGATGAATGCCTACCAGAGAGACCCGGGAGGGTCTGACCATAATGGAAGTGACCCTCCATTGCCTTGTTTCCTCTAATGAACGCAATCACTGACAAGTATTGCGGGCGTGAGTCATATGATTTCTCATTAATCAATCGTCGATCAATTGCTGGCTAACTATTTGTAAACTTCTAAGTTTACATTTATCTAAGAGAAGAAATAGCCCACCACCATGCTCAAACGGAATTTTATGGCTTTTGAATAATTATTTAGTGATTTAATTATTTAATATAAGTTTACATTAGTTTTATTCAAAGAATTTTATTAATTTTTTAAAAATGAATTCTTGTGTTCAAATATTTCAATGGAAAAAGCATTAATGGCCAAGGTACCCGACCTTGGAAGGGGGCTACGCTCAATATTCACAGAAGTAAAGGGAAGGGGATATAGCTGGTAAAAATTTGACGATTTCTAACGTGGCCAAGTTCTCTCCTTTACAGACCCTATCCTCCAATTTAACATTTGTTCACAGACCTAATGTTAAACTTTTCCAAAACCTCAAGAGACCTAGTATGAATTTGCCTACTTGCCGGTTCTTGAGTGTGGGTTATACTGACCAAGCCCCTCCCCTGAGCCGAGGTTCTTAGGCATCAATGGTAATGAAAATAAATTTTGAAAGCAAATGAATTCATTGAAAGACAATTTGCCAGAAATTCACCGATAAATTGATTGTGAGTTGAATTGAATATTTGCCAAAAGTTATTACTAATTACTAATAACTCCGGTATTTTCCAATTCGTTTGCTTTCAAATGTGTCTCCAATCGTCAACTTTCATAATCCAAACAATAGTTGTCCAAAAAATGAGACTCCAGTCCATGGATTCAATGCCAGTCTAATGCAAAGTCATGTCTCTCCAGTCTTACGCTTTGGCGACAGTTTTAAACCGCATTTCAAACAAATGAATAAATTTCTGAGAAAAACAAATTTTTAAAAAGTTTTTATGTGAATTGAATTACAATTCTGTGCGAATGTTAAGTAATATTCAAATTGAAGGGAGAGGTAAAGCGTGTAGTGGACGGCCTTGCGAAGGACATACCGCTCTAATGAGTGCTTCCATACATTTAAACTCAGTTACAGATGGCTTGCGCTCCGTTACAAAAGCCTTGAAAACATTTTATACAAATAATTATTAGTTGTGAGCAAAACTTGTGGCTCTACTCAACAATTCCTGCAATTTATTAAAATAGCTTTATTTCCAAAACACAATTTGTGGGCAATTTTTACATAAATAAGAAAAGTCTCATAAAATTATTAAAATTAATTTAATAACTTTTTTTTTAATATAGAAAAATATTCTGATGAAGAGTACAATACAGTCGAACCCCTTTTAAAGAGAAACCTTGGCTCCGGACAAACCCATATACATATAACTGTATAAATGAACGACTGTTCTCTTAGAATAATTGAGATAGATCGTATTTCACATCATTTAATTCATGGATATTCTTTGACTAATTGATGGCACAGTCCGTAGAATTTGAATTCTTGATGTCGTGCTTCAGTGCACTACCAGTTATACCGGGAGTTCCTCATTATTTTTTCAGCTAAAGTCCGAGAAAAAAATTGTTTAAATTTAAGTAAAAAATGCAAAAATATTATTTAATTTGATTTATTTTCTTCAAAATTAATTCTGATTTTAATATTAAGAATTCAAATCTCTGTTTGTGTTTTGATTTTTATTCCTATGAAATGATAATTGAGTGCAAAACACATCAGATTTCCTATTAGTCGACATTAATATTGAAAATTGTGGCCATTATTTGCGAAAAAGTGGAAATGATTTATAATTAAGCTTTTGCCAGGAATAAAATGCCAAGGTCTTTCTCCGATCAGAATCTGTTTTAATGATAATAATGGAAATTTTTACATAAAATCATATGTGATATGAATCGAGAATTAGTCTCCAAATGAATACCAGTTTTAATGAAGAAGAAAAAAGAATATAAAAAGGAGAAGGATGCTCAAGGTCCTACACGTCATCCAAATATATCAGAGTGTTTTATTATACTTCCGACCAGACTTACATGGAGGTCGAGTAGGTGAGGGCCCCACTCGTATTCCTGATTAGTAGATTGGGAGCGGTTGTCGCCGTTCGAGCCGAGGCCTGAGCGCCTTAACACCTGAGCGGCTCAAAGATTATCGCACCTCAACTCTACTCAACTCAAATCAATTTTCATTACATTTAAAGTCAATGTTTTCGTCCTTCAAATGGAGTTCGAAGAGAAAAAGCGATCAAAAAATAAGAAAACATTTAATAAATGAATTCGACCTCATATTAGTCATGTAATTAAAAGCTATGATACAAATGACTTCATTTTTCACTTTAAATTGCAATCCATTGCTCACAGAACTCAGTTCCAACTCTAATAGCACTCAGTTTTTAGTTTAAACATTTTTGTATCGACAAAAAAATTACTAAAAATATTTGTTTTCGAGGAAATCCGGTTATCTGTCAGCCCTTTAGTGGAGACAATGGTCTCGATTATAGATCACTATCGCTATCACTCCTATTATTTTAAATGTGTTTCGAATTCTCAAATTGTTATGAAATATAGAATTAAAAATTAATAGATTTCCGTTCATTCAGTTCATCTCATTCCTAATGTAATGAAAATACTTTCCTTTCATTAATCGACTCAACACTTGTGTAGAACAGAGACTTTTGTTTTGGACTTAATTGGAAAATAATTCCTCCAATCGATTAATATTTTTGTTATCTCATTTCAAATCATTTCTTTGAGTAAAAAGCCTTCAAATCTTTTATTATTTATTTAAACTTTTTTCCGGTAAAACCTGTTTTTCACACAATATTTTGTACACAAGGGATGAGTATTTGCATAAGAATTATAAAACCCATAAAATTTTCACATATTTTTCAATGAATTTTAAATTATTAAAAAACTTTGCACTGACTGAACACACGATATGAAGAAATCTCGATTCTTTGTTATGAGATTATCCAGGTTCAGTTTAATCATTAAAGTGATGCCCTAGCACCTTCAGTCAGGGGGGTAAGACAAAATTTTCCTCAGAGGGGTGGGGGGTCAGATTGCAGACCTAGTGCTTATCCACAGATGTTAAAAATATTTTCAGCTCGAGGGGGAGGTCGGCACAGATTAAAAAAAGTCTACTTTTCCGGACCAAATCGAGGGGATATTTTGGTAATACCCCCCTTTGTGGGCATCACTGGTTTAATGATTTTACCATTAGTTGAACGCTTCATTAAAAGCAATATTGTTGTCAAAGCTGTTTGAATTAATGAAGCTAATTGTGTGCTTGCTCACAATAATTTTCTCAGCAATTCAATGACTTTATTTAAACCGCAATCAAAACTTAATATTCAGAGAGTTATTTGATTTCGGTGGAGACAACCCCTGACTTGAGCTCATCAAAGATTGTTATGTAAATCAAAGCACCGAAAATAATATTGAATAATAAGAGAGTTAAAGAGTTTATAAATTATAAATTAGTACATTCAACTGCAGTGGGAAATTCATTATACTAAAAGACAGGACCTTTTCAGATGAAATTCGGATAAACATAATGTGAGAAATAAACTGTCGATGGAATCAATTTTAGAATTTTTCGTCAAAATTGTCGAAAAATTCAATTAAACCGAAATCTGATTAAATGTAAAGGAAGTACGAAATACTACTCAACGCAACTTATTTTAAAACTGAAATTTCAAGAATTATCACTTAATCTTGGTATTAAATATGCCGAAAGAGAGGGAGAGAGAAATATAAATAGATAAGATTCTGGAAAAGTTGCTAGTTTTATTATTTGTTCTAATTAAAAAAGTAACGCGTTTAGCATAATTCTGGTATTTCTATACAAAAGTTGGTAGATTACAGACCGCAAAATAAACTTAATGGACACAACCTTTTAGATAGATTTAGATAGATCATTTATTATAGGAATGAATGTGAAACTTGTATAAGAATGTGTTCGAAATCGTCAATACTTTTGTAAATATAATTATTATTTTGTAATTAATTTGTTTGGAAAGCTTTTTAACGCTATTATAGATTGGAATTAATTAAGTCATTAATTCTGAGATAATTATAAAAATTATTGAATCTATTGAAATGAAAACCAAAGACTAATTAAATTTGAAATTTTATTTAATTAAAATCATTAAAACTTTTTGCTTTATCTCACTTTCGTTGTAATAAAGGAGTGAATCGGAATAAATGAGAGAATTCTTGTTTAAAACTAATACTTAAGTCAACAAAAGTGTCATTTTTTCTTTGATTTTCACTTCACTTCAATCACTTAACTGTGAAAAAGTTGACAAAATAAGAGTTAATGAATGAAAGCATATAATCAAAAGTGAATTGATTTCATTGAACCAATAGTTTGTCATTTAATTGAACTCTCAATGACACCAAAATTCTATGCTTTCCTAAAAATCAGTTAATCGTTAGTTTTCACAAACAATTTATTATTAATGGTAGACATCAAAGGAGAGGTCAAAATATCTGTATTTTCACCTTGCTTTTTATACCGATTTTGGTTTTAAAAATAATTTGTGGTATCTTATCAAGGCTGTTTGCGAATATTCTCATTTATTTAAAATTCAAGGAAATCCCAATAGAATGTGTGTACCTTGATCATATTTGAATAATATGATTGAAACGCAATTATAAAACTTAAATTAGGTTTAATTATATTTCAATTATTCAAATAAGTATTGAATTATTAATTATAGCATTAATTTGGAGTCTTTTTGTGTGCAAACCCTGACTCTCATCCTATAAACCAATTTATTCCAAGTATTCATTACTTAATAGATTTTGCGAATAAAATATCAAATGTTTTGGATGTATACCAGAGTATCAAATATTGTGAGACGTTTCCGATCTTTTTTCATATCAAATAAATTGGTTTTTATCTGAATTTGAAAAATCACTTCTGAAACCATTATTTCTAATTAAAACGTATCCAATAATATCGAAACGAGAAGTCATTAAATTGTTTTCGGATTGTATTTCATTCATTGCCTGAGGTTTAGGAAGAAATAAAAGAAGAATTGATTTAAACGGTTATAAATAACACTGGTATATCCCAAAACCTCCTAGGATACCCAAGAGCCAAAATATTACTCTATCTTAATGTGTAACTAATCTTACATTAGTTGTCTTCCATTATAGTGAATCACTTGGAGTTTCTTAACAGATAATAATATAAAGAAAACCTTTAAAATTAAATATATAGAAACAAATCAGTTTTGTGTCCATTTCTCTCCATTTCCTCTAATTTTTTGACAAGTTTTAAAAAATGGGCGAAAAGTGTCGGCATTTTTGCCAAAATTAGGAACTTTATACAAGATATGAGTCCCATAACCCCACAAAGTATGAGCCTTTTGTTTGTCTGTTTCAAAAAGAGTTGCCTCAAAACAAAGTTAATATTAGATTTCATTATTCGAGGGAAGTATAAAAACCCAATCAATTATTGGATATTTAATTCTTTAAAATCCGAAAAATATGAAATCAAAAGTGAATTTCTGAGTTTTCGCTTCAAATGACTGGATTTAAGTTGAAGTTTGAAAAAAAGAGTTTAACACAATTTTCAACGCTATTCAGAAAATGTGAAAAACAATAAATAAATAAAATTTCAAATTATTTAACAAACATTTGGATAAATGTCTGAATGAAAATTCGTTTTAGTCGAGTATTTGCGAACATATTATATGAAATCAAAATTATTAGAAAAAATTGTCGACTCGTTTGTGAAGTCGGAACTGAATTTCTTAAATAACTTTTTTGAGAGACATATATATTATATATTTATTTATATATCTAAACAGAGATAATATAGTTGTGAGACATTTGGCTATTATTCTAACTAAGAGCCACTTCCGCCTCCATTTCTAGCCTGAGATCCTATGGAAACCGATCATAAGTTCAGTCCTTGGCTTCTAATTCAAAGTAATTGTTTGGTTCTTGCAATCAAATAAATACCATAAGTGACTCACAACACAAATATTCCTTAAGTTTGTATTCAGTGTTCAATAATTTTGAATGCAATTAAAGTCTGGCTTTGATTTCAATTCAATTGAATTCATATTTAGTCAGAAATTAATGTAAATAATTCACTATTTGATTGTATTCTTAACTTATTCTGATTTCACGAGAAATTAGTATAAATTAAGTTCAGAAAATTTATTTGAATTCACTTCTGAAATGAATAAATACATTAATTTGAAAGTATTTAATATATTCTCTGCAGAAAAGTTTTATTAGATTCTGAATAAAAAAAAGTATTGATTTGTTGAGAGAAAGGGTCAGTGACTCTGAGTTAGTGCAGAGCCAGTAATGCAGTGGTCGGCCACTAACTGTTCTCATCTGATCCATCCATTATTGAATAGTAAGGGCTCAACACTACTGACGCTTTCACTATTTGCTGATCCATATTGAATATATGAGTCACAAATTTACTTGTAATACAGTATCAGATAACCAAGAATAAAAACCACAACGAGTGTTACAACAATTGATTCCTTAACATTTAACATGGACTGGATAGACTGGATTTTGAACAATGATCTCGAATAGATCGAACTAGCAGGATCAATTCGTTACCTATTTGGCAGTGAATAACTTGAATATCCGTCTTATTGTCCAAAAAGACATTAATCAAAAAAAGTGATCGAATAAAAGGATTGTTCTTAAGATAAGACTCTTATTTGGGAAATTAAATTAATTGGAATCAAGTGAAAGGAAGTGATGGAAAAGTTATCTTAGAAAATATCAAAACAATCGACGATTAACTGTACGTAAAATAGTCTCCGATCCGAAAAAAATAAATTCTGTTTTTGATGGATATTTTAAAAGTTGTTTTTCGTCGACTAATAGATCAATAATTATGATGTGATTCAAGTTTGGAAAAAAATCCCAAAAATATTTCTTTGAGTTCTTATAAAACCTGTAATAATGAAGGCATTAATGTTTGACAATAACGAGAATAATATGTGTTCTGCTCCACTCACTAACTCCAGGGCCATTTCACTGGCAATCTTGTAATAAAACTTATCATTTATATACTGAAACTCGAATTATGCCTCACATTTGAATTGAATTTTTTTATTTTTGTCTCTTAAGTATGTTTTTTAAGTCAAAAAATAGGGGGATTTGGTATAAAAATAATAAAACAATAAAACCAAAGAAATTCAAAACAAGACTCGACAGCACAGGCAGAGGGGGGAAGACTTGGAAAGAAATTTTTAAGTATAAATATATGGATAGAGTTATAAATAAATGCATTTATTTATCTTGAAGTGTGTTTGGGTTTATTCTGTGCTGAGAACAACTCAAGTCATTTAATCGTTGATAGATTTGTTGCTCATATTCCTCATCAGAGGAACACAACTGAGTCTCACAATTATTTCATAGCAATCGCTGTTTATTTAAAGACATATCACTCATAGAAATCAAATAAAAAACAAATCTAATAAAAAAAATTTAAAAATATTTGAAATAGTTTTGGAGTTTAATTGATTTGTGGAAAAGAAGTTTATGTTGGAAGTGATGGATATTTTTACCTCTGATTTATTTGTAGAATACATTTATTTAATTGAATGTCTCAGAATATATACTAATTTTTATGGTTAGGAATAGGAAAACACCCTTTGGTTTAGAAATAAATAAATTATTTATACCCAAAATTGTGAATACGAATCAGATTTGGAGAAAAAGTAATAAAAATTGTTATAATTTTTTTGTTCGCCAAACAGTTATACATAATATTATTCGTTAAATAAATTTATATAAGAATTATATGTCTTTTGAATAAAGAGTTTGTTTTGATGAAAGTGAAGTGACTTAAGTGACCTGATATTAGAACATGTTCTCAGTCTTGTAGGTGTTCCTCACATATATGGACAACTCCTCAGTTACATAACCAATAAAACCAACAAAAGTCTGTTCCCTTTTGATTTAAGAAACGATTAGTGAATATATTGCCTCGAAATGAGACGTTTCTTATATAACTCTGACTTAAATAAAGGCTTAATCTTATCGTCTATTCATAGGATATTAGATTCAAATTTTTGTAAATATCGCACAGCATATGGACTTTCTTTCATCGATCTCTTGATTTTTTGATTGCTATTCACTGCAAATCAAATATAGAGTAATAAACAAACTTTCGGTTTCACTCCAAATATTTCAAAATAATTTCCAATACATTATATAATCAATGCTTTTCTGCTGATAAAAAAGAAGAGAAATAAAGACAAAAATTGTACAAAAGTTGAGCCAATGAGTGATTATTTATTAATTTGTGTCACTATTTGTGTTTTAAATCAAGAGTTTATAAATCAGTATTTATTTCTCTCTTTAGATGAGAATATCAGCCAATCATTGATTGAATACTCAGTTATTTAGACAAACATTTATCAGCAAAACGTTTACGATATACAGAGCAATGTATAAATAATGGACTGTCTTCTGTCTAATCTTGCATATCATGTCTAGCTTTGGCAAAAAATAAGTTGTCCTGCTCATAAAAGGTGCTAAAATTTGTTAAAAGCTTTGGAGTAAAGACTCAAAGAGTTTAGCCTTTGCTGGTTGTCGTTGAAGGACGAAAGCCTCAAAAATGGCTTCAAGCAAACTTTGTCTGTTTTATCTTGTTCAACCCGTTATTGTGGCAGTTAATGTACAAAGCTAATGTATATTATGAGTGGAGCACAGGGCGCAAACAGACAACCCTACCATAAAAGTAGAGAGGAATCTCTGGTGTGTTCTATAGACCTAAAAATGTTGTAATTTTTGCAAACAATTCATAAAACATTCAAACAATGAGTGAATAATATAATAGATTATTATTTGTTGGAAAAATGATTCAATGATTATTGAATTTTCGTATTTAACAAATGGAGTCTTCATTCTCATGATTGGAGTTCATTGTCCCCTAAATTTACTTTAGAAAAGATTAAAATTGAAATAAATAACAATTAGTGAACACAATCGTTGGTCTAATCATAATATGGAGAGAAAGTTATGTACAGAAACTTAAATAGTTGTTATCTAATCATAAAATATAGTTCAATACTGTATTATCAATAGTTGTCATACGCTTTCCTCTGATGCAAACCTATCGGAGTAAACACTTTCGTTGAATTTCTGATAACTTTCTTATATAATTCAACCGATTTGTCGACGCCTTCGACAGCTCTGCCAGACTTTCAGCCCATTTCCAAAGTACTCTTTCAACTATTTGTTTTCCATTACTTATACAATGTTTTGAAAATTCAGTTACTGAGCAAAAGAGTCACCACTTTTACCATAAGAATAATCTTTAATTTATATTCGACTCTAATGTAAATAAAAGATAATTAAAGGGTTGTTGTGTTCAAATTGACACCAGTGCAGCACCTGGGTCATTCGCTGCATCGATTCCCGTTCAAGTTATTCTGATTGATTCGTTTTCACTTTTATTTCTAATATCACCTGAAGTTAGGCTCGAAGTCCTGATTACCTGCAATTGAATGTGGAGTAATCAAGCAATCAAGCTATCAAGCTATCAAGGTGATATCCATTGCAGTTGAAAAAATCAATGGCATTGGAGGCCAACACCAGAAGTGTTTAAATTATTTGAATCATATTTTTTCAATTCCTTTGAGTCTTACCTTAAACTTGAGTAAAAAGTTGGAGACCTTCTCGACTATTGGCACTTATGGCACAGACCTTCTAATCGGAGTTGATTTGATTCATGGCATTCTCATTAAGGAAAATCATGACTGAGTTCAGACTAAAAGAGTGGGATTCCTATTATATAATGATTGTGGGACTATTCGTATGCTGTCCGCACAGATTCGCCAACTCTTATGCTCTTAAACTGGTCTCCATTGGAATCAATTGGAGTAAATTTGATTTCAAATAAGTTTTATTAGAAATTAATTTTATTGCCTTTGAATTGGAGATATGTTTTTCCGATGATTTTTGTTAACAAATGCAATGCAATGCTTAACAACTAATGTGAGAAAATGAGAGAAAAAACTAAACATTGAGCTGACATTAAACGTTAAATCATGTGAAGAAAGCCTTAAACAAATTCAAAGTTCAAACCAATTATGTAATTGTGATCCGAAAAAATTCAATTATTCTATTCATTCACTCAATAATTCTATTATTAAAACCCTTAAAAAAGTCTTTAATTAAGTCTCGAAAATGATTTAGTGTTGAGGTCTATATTCTTGTGTCAATCGCTAACAATTTCAATCAATTTGTCGAAAAAACCAAGTTTTCAATTATTTTGTATGTCTTTCCTCTCATACAATGATATGGTTCTTTCCCATTAAACCCTATGATTTAGGGTTCGCTTTAATCGCTAAACTTACTAAACATTTATAAAAGTTATTATCTTTTTGTTAAAAAAAAACTAAATTAAGATGAGATGAGAGTAGAGGGAGAGACAGTTTGATAGTAAGTTCGCATAGATTCTGAGCTATTAAATAGAGCACGTCTTACAAACGAGTAGACACTTGATGTCTGTCCAAACAAAGTTCAATAACAATGAAATAATTTATTTGAATTCCATATTAGATTCAAACAAATAAAATACTTATGTTTTTGCTGTCATTCTCTGCTTTGCGTTCAGTTTGACTCAGTTTTGTGTAACTCTTCTCATAAAATATGAATTTTAGTCAAATTGAGTGCAGATTTGTTTGGAGAGAATGTATGGAAATCTGGGAATAACTCGGTTTGAAGGCATAGTCAGGGATTTTTCATTGAATGAACAGAATAATTGGGGCCTATATTCGTCTGCAAAATCCCCGTCAAAGAGGAGAACTCTGGCACTACCGCATTCCGGGTGCGGACGCGTCGACTATTGGCGATGGGTTGTGCGATAGTCAGACAACTTTTCTGATAGTATTCGTATTTTCACGTAATTGCGTTTGTGCTGAGCGCTGAGCAATGGTTGTGATCCTTGTTGTGAACTTTTCTCGCCATTCATATGTGAACTTTTGTACCAGATCGTACCAGTCTCTGGCATCTTCTTATTACCTGAGACACTATTAACTAACGGCAAAATAAGTTGTCTCTCAAGTGCGCCACTGGTTCGGCAACTCTTGTGATTGTCGGCAACACTGCAATAAACTTTTCAAGCAATAGAGTAATAGCGGTTAGGATTGCAGGGATTGCATAGATTGCAGGTCACTAAGTCATACCTGAGAGAGAGACTCTTCAATCAGGTTCCATACCATTGCTATCATTGGTCGTCCTTGTCTTGGATAACATACCAGCACTCGAACAGTCAAACAATACCAGTATTACATCCAAACTACTCATTACTATTCACTTCTAAACTTATTTTTCGATTACATATTCGCTTACGAATTGTTATTCAACCGAAAGAACCGATAGTTTTATCAAAATATCAATTAATTTGAATGATTTTTAGACAAAAACAATCCAACAGTTATTCAATGATTTCCTTGAAAAACATTAATTCCTAACTATAAATATTTACAACAAACAGCTCTCAAAGTTTGCAAACTATTTCATTGAACTATTGATATATAATATAATTATTAATATAAATAATTTGTTCTCTGAAACAAAATATACATAAAAACTATAAATAAAATTCTGTTGAAATTGAATTCAATGAGAGAATGTGAGAAACAATTTATGTTAAGCCAAACAATTCTCTCTCTCTCTCTCTCTCTCTCTCTCTCTCTCTCTCTCTCTCTCTCTCTCTCTCTCTCTCTCTCTTCGAGTAAATATATTTATAAGTTTTTGAGAGAAATTAGTAATTAAAGGGAGAATAAGTCCTTCGCAATGTTGCAAATCGTTGTGTTTGGGTATAAAGAGTAATAAACAGCAGATTTTAATTATAACCAAATAATTTTGAATACAAAAAGTTTTTGTTTTGGACCTTGATTATTGCTAACAACACAAGTAATTGAGACTTGTCTCAACAAATAATTCTCAAATAAATAATCTTAGTCTTTGTGGTAATGATGTGTTAGCGTTGATTAATTTTGATGCAAATTCTGGTTTAACTGAAATGTGGACCAAATTTAATGCAATTTTAGTAATAATTTGTTTGTATTCTTCTGTTTCTCTGTGTTTTATATCATTCATAATATTATTCTAACTCTAAAGATATGATAAAAATTTTCTTATTTAATGATAAGTTGCGATAAGTCAACAAAAGCCTAGCATTTAATTATATACACAATTCATATAGAATTCATATTCAATGATCTCTCATTAGATACTCGTTAGGAGTCGTTCCCCAAACCCTACGCTCTGTTCAATAGTTCAATACTCGAAAATCTATTTTTCGATTAAAGTCAATGTGTTTTATGCAATAATTTATTAGGAATTCATTCAATTGATTGACTGATTTGTGAGAAAATGGTTGAGAAATACCATTAAATACTATTAAGGGATTCGGTTTCGTAATCACAGTTTAAACTCGATTTCTATTCAATTAAACAATAATTAGAATAAAAGGATAATTAAAATCAATTTCTTCATTATTTGAGAATTCAATCATTGATTATACGTTTGGACTGAAATCAATGGTTGAATATGTGTTGGAAGTGATGCGAAATTCAGTCAAACAATTATCGTTAATATCTGCAGAATTCCATTGACTGAGTATTCCATGGAATCGGTTCGTCAGACACAACCTGTGCTGTAATGGACTGGTCTATAAGGAAGCGAAGCACAGCTCCAAAGCAAACGTATGAAGAGGTGGCGTTGAATGCTCTCGACAGTCGACTTGCTATACGGAAACACAGCACTGGTGTATACAACAGAGTAAAGTAATTTAGTTGCCGTTCAAAGCAGGCAAAGCAGGTGTTATTCCATTAGACATACAGTTATACAGTTTTACAGTTATTCGCAGCGATTGTATTAGTCTTGATTACAGTGCAGTCGAGTGAGTGCTCTCTGTTTACTACCAAAACACACAACTCTGCCAACCCTTTATTGTGCAACCAGAGAGACCATCTCTCTCTCTCTGTCCTCACTCTGTCCTCACTCACCAGCGGTCAGTCCAATGATTGTGACATCAAAGACCCAGACATGTGTTGACCACAACTGTCGACAAATGGTTTGATGTTTGGATTCGAGTCAAATGTCAACAAATGTTATGATTATTAAGATTTGTGAAAAACATCTAAACTTAGTATCGAAGAGACAATGATTTCATGTGATATCACTTAACGATTAATAATATTGAAGATTATTTATAGCACTGAATGAGTGAACCATTTGTTTGTCTTTAATACAATTTAATGTTGTATTTCATCGCCAAAAAGAGGGGACAAATCATAATCTTAAGCATTGGTGGTATCGGACAGGGGTTGACTTCACTGTCATTTGGATGCCATCCATCGCCATTTGGTTGAGTGGTTCGCATACTTGTCGTCCTTACCATCAATGATATGACCATCGGTTGAATCACTCAAACACTGCAAACACTGCCGTCAATGAAAATATAGCAACAAATCTGATCACAAACAGAGTCACGGATTAACCCTTTGGTGACCTCTTCTGTCAGCCATTTATATCGAAGACCAAAATCGAGTGAATATTTCGATTTTCAAACATCAATCACAAGAAGTGTTCAAAACAAATGACCACAATTAGTGTCATTACAAGCATTACCAGTAATTTTAGGCCAATCGTCAAACCATTCCTCAGAATATCCCAAATCTGAGGACAAATTATTTATCCATTAATTTAAACCGAATTCTGTTATTGTTTTTGTGTTTTCGACAAAAAATCATTTATTTATATATTCCTTAAAAGTGCAAAATTGGTGTCAATTGTGTTAAATGTCTTGGAGTACTAATTATACCAAAGTGGAAGTCGCACAGCCACAGACTTCTTCGGGATCTATTAAGGGTGAGTACTATGGGTATTATGGGTCCCCTACAGACTCTGATTTTGTTGTTGTTATTGCCGACAATTTTCTCTGATTTCGATGACCCGAATCATTGGGATTCCTGTAAAACTAATTTTCAATCAATTGAGATATTCCTGAGTTTCTCTCAATTCAATTGAGTATATATTTTATGAACTCATTCATGACTGGAGTTTCCCCCAAAAGCCAACACTTCTATGAATTTTAAATTCTTTGATAAATTGAATGTAATTTTTTGTTGTCTTTTCCGAAACATTTTTGATTTTATATGTTTTTTAGTATTTGGTGTAAATTTTTTGTTCATTTGTTTCTCAATGAGAAAAGAATTTATTATTTGATTGAATGCCCAAAATATGAGACAAGTTTTGATGCCTGTGTTTGGCATATAAGGCACGAATTGCTTGTTTATTTCATTTCATATTTAACTTGCTATTATGTGTTTGGCCACTAATTAATTGAATGATAAACTAGTATTGGAAATGTTTTTGGGAAAAATGGTATATTTGGTGCTATTTTTGTATTGCATACTAACACTAATACAAACATATTTTTATAATTTATATGAAATGCCCGAAAAACAAGAAAATTGTGATTCACTTGTAATACAATAGAGAATAATAGTGAGAAACTGGTATTTGTGTGGTATTCCGATGCAAAGTAGGCTCAATAGTTGCTATGATGTTCACCACTATTGCCATAATAAAAGGCTCTGACTTTTCATGACTTCCGCGTTTCTATATAACTAAAAACAAGCTCCGACTCAAAACGCTGATCACTTCTCGGCACTACCCAAACAGCCAGCTCTTAGCTATATTGGGCTTTTAGCTGCAGCTCTGGTTCCAACACTGAATCGGTTGCTTTACCATTGAATATGAATAATCTTCTTCATGTGCTGTCAATCTTTTTTTCAGCCAAAGTCTAAGACACACTTTAGTCCCACTTTTGTCGAGTGACTCCTTTTGCATATCTCTAACACTTCTAGTCATTGCATATCGAGTGCAATACATTTGCACATCTCGTCTCTCTTCTCCTCTACTCTAATCTTAATAGTTTTTATGCAAAGGAGCAGAAGAAATGTCTTCGCAATCAAATCTGTTTATTCATCAAAACTTCTGCAAAATCTTTATTTTTCTCGATTTTTGGGCCAATTTTTGACATTTTTTTCATTTCTCAAACAAAATTGATTAACAGATGACTAATAAAGACCTTAATTGTGGTTTTATTTTAGTATTGATTACTAGAACCAAATCTCTGGAAATCATGTTTCAGTCATAACTGTCAGAAAGAGTGGCCACAAGTCATCAAAACATCAATTAATTGATCGAATTCTTGAAATATATTTATAAGATGTCATTAAACTTAGAAAATGCATGGATTTTGAGTTATTGTCAACTGATGTATAAATTTTTGAAATGTTGTCTAGGTGCTGTGAGGAACCTGCTCACATTAGTTGTAGGGCATGAGTTAGTTGCAAGATTACCGCTGTTATGAC
>JAQGBD010001023.1:0-20066 GCA_034698165.1 Punctoribates punctum | reverse complement strand
CCTGCATAGTCTGAATAATAACGTGCTCTCTCTCTCTCTCTCTCTCTCTCTCTCTCTCTCTCTCTCTCTCTCTCTCCCCAATTTATAGTCGACACTAATTTGTGAAGGGATGGGAACGGGTCTAAAGCACGTACTGATTGAAAAACAATAATAACAATAATGATGTCTTTTGAGGGGATCGTCGTATAGTAGACCACAATTGGGAAATGCAATTCGCAGTTATATATATCCATCTAATAGTAAATGCCTTCATCGCACGCACAGCCCTTCTATCAGACAAAAGGACAGTCGAGTACGTGATTTGGCTTTTGAATAACAATTAACACTAAAGCCTATTCCTTTCCCCCATTTTAATAATATCTATGAAAAAAGCATTAATAGCAGATGCGGTGATTCCAGTCTCTCTCCCGGAGCGCTGGCATCCCTGTGCCAGAGCCCGGATGAGAGACGACACGCCGGTGCAGTGCAGGTGATAATCATAAACAGTCAAAACATGGAAAGACAGTTGAACTGAATGTTAATAAAACGTTTGGAAAAAAGGGAAGCCCTGCGATCATAACCGCAAAGATGTGTCAATAGAAATGATTTATTTGTTGGTCTGTCCGACACTACCTCTCAATACACGAAAACATACGAAATGTGTGGCGAATAGCGAATCAAATTTTAATGAAATTAGTTTTTTATTTTTCATTCTGTGCTTCGGCACAGAATCAGACATTAATATGATTTGACGATAATATCAAACGCTATTCGATATACAAATATATGATTTCAAGCGATAAGACATCACTTAATGTGATTAAAGGGTTTCTTACACAAGAAAGACATAAAAACCAAGAATAAATCTGTTAATAGATTCTCTCCACTAATGAAGAAGAAGTGGCTGTAAGGAGAGGAGCGATTCAGTCCGTCCCTAACGAATTGGCGCTCAAATAATTGTCTATCAAATGATTAATAGTTTGTGTATTTGTTTCGAGATTTTCGGCCGATTTCGAGGAAAATAAAAATAAATAAACAGAAAAATCGATACCAAACTGAATAAAAAAGACAAAAAACCAACAAAATGTTTGACAAGAATATTGATTAATCCGATGGACAATCAAAAGGCGAGATTTTATCAATTTAGCTAATTATTAGTCGGGGATAACCAGGTCAATTTTATCGCAATCATCAAGCACACTTAACCAATACTCGGCTCCAAATTATTGGAAATCTAGGACTGGAAGAAAAGGACAACAACGACAACAAATGTAAACAAGAAAATAGTTCAGAAATTTGAGCAGGGCACAAGGTGGAACCTGACTTTAAAATAATGACTAAGCTGATTTACCAAGTTTAAAATATTATTTTTTGTTGGCAAAAATCATGTGAAATATCCGATAAAAGAGAGAGAAAAATCAAACCTTTTTCTAACCCTCTAAAGTGGTAACCCCTGGCTGTCCCTCAATTTTTTCGGTCGCTTTTCAGTTCAAAATAAATTCAAATTCTGATTGACTCTAATCTTTATTTTTGAGATAAAAATGTTTTTTCGTTTGACTTTTATTCGGAAACTAAAGAGTTATTCATTAGTGAAATATCTATAATAGAGTTTATATAATAACTAGAATTACAACAAAAGAGAAAAACGTCGGCAAAAGTTCTGACAAATGGCGAGAAAAGAAAACAAGAGATAACACGAAGAAAACTATTCGGGGTATTAAATAGGATTACTAATTGTCATAATTACTTCCTTAACACTTTTGCACAGAATATTGACAGACAATTGACTTAATTTAATTTTTAAAAACATAATTGACTTCGAAAACAAATAGACTTCGAAATGCACTTCGAGTTTGAATAATAGATAACTCGCTTAAAGTTATTAATCGTTTCGTGGATTTTATGCCTCGATTATTGAGACACAAAAAGCAATAGTATTTTGAAAACGTTGTTTACCTTTTGATTACAAAACTCAACGAAACAAAAACAAATAAATTCGAGTCACAAACCATTCAAAAAAGTCGTGTGTATCCCATGGCTCGGGCAGGTAGGGGTGTAACCAAAATGATCTACTTGAGTTTGGGATTATGGAAATGAGTTGATTCTGTGCCAATTTCGAGGAAATATCACCTTTTGATACTGTATTTCGGCAAAATTTAGGAAAATTACTGCACAGCCCTCACACTTACACCTCTCCCTGACTCAGATTATTGTAGATGAGCCTGCTGATCTCCAGGTCTGGCCTTAAGTGTGTGAGTGAAAAAAAAGACAAACAAGAAAAACGACAAAATAAAAGCTCTAATCAATAGAATCAAAAATAAGAGATATTTTTTGCCACAAAAAAAGTCATCTATAAAAAGGTTTATTCATCTGATCCGAAGCGAAATATTTATGTCTTCTCCACTTCTTCGGTAATTCTAGTATTTCTTTTGATAAAAACTGGTGTATCCCTACTTTTTATTCTTTTTTCCCTGGTTGTTTTTCTTGCTTATTCTGGTGTGTCTGATCTGATCTGATCGAGGATCTATCTCAAGTTTCTTAGCAGAGATTCTCCGGGAGTTTATCCCAAATCTCAGCATTTTTTGCTCAACTATTGGGAAAAATAGGAAAAATTGTTATCATTAGGGCTGAAAACCGGCGCTTTTTGAGTGTGTTTTCAAACACAGGCTATATTTTATTGGAATTTTTCTGCAAGATTGCGATGGCATGAGTTGTATAGCAAACTCAGCAAGCCAAGTTGAAATGGTATTGGAATGGATTTGCTAGTTTATTTGAGTTTATCGTTTTTAAACATTTTGCGATTTTATTTATTTATTAATGAATTGTATTTTTTCTGCTTTGAGTTCAGCAAAACATGAATTTTGAACTCTTTATGAATAGTGTCTTAAAATAATTCTTGGAAAGTCGCCAAAGGAATGATTGATTCTGGATGTGCTGATTGGCTATACTCGAGACTGGAACCGGTGTGGCTGTGGTTGTCGTTGTTGGACAGCGTCGGCGATGGCGATGAGAAGGGACGCGTCGACCCGTTTGGACTACCGATCCCAGTCGAGGGCGTAGACGGATGTGCTAATAGTGATTGACTGCCGCCTAACCCGATGTCCTGACCGTCGGGTAGTTTCATATTATTGCGTCTCCACTTCGCTCTGGCGTTTTGGAACCATACCTGTGACTCAATGAGAGGGTGCGATAAGTCAATTGGCAATTGAATATTAGGTGAGTGCGAAAGAGAAGTGGACTCTGGCTGTGGAGTCAAGTGCCTTACCTGTAGGACCCTTTTTGAAAGGCCAGTCTTCTGAGCCAATTGTTTAAGATCTTTGGCGTCAGGGTTTTGATTGATGGAGAAGTAGGACTTCATTGTCCTGAGCTGATGGTGTTTGAAGGAAGTGCGCATACGTTTGGTCCTTTGGCCTGAGGCATGGCCTGACAGGCCTGCAAGTGATGAGCCTGTCATAGAGGACTGACCATCGCTCATACAACCGGTGTCTAAGTTTGAACTCATGTTTGACACAATACTGCTGTCGATTGGATTGCCTTTTGTGTGGGGAAAGGGAGAGAAAGGACAGCATATTTTAAAAGTCAGTACTGAAGTTGTAATGAAACTGTCAATGAATTCGTCACTTATTCTGTGCGACTAAACCATACCTAATGTAGGGCTTTGTGCGCTTGGAGTGGAGGCGACACCCGGCGAGTGTGTCTCGTGAAGGTTACCACCATCTGTGCCCTTTCGCTTTCTGGGCCTCCCCTTTCGAACGCCGACAGTAGTTGTGACGGTGCCAGACGCAGAGGCCGGCGCCGCCCCGCCAGAGTATATGGAGCCGTAGGCCGGCATTATTGGCAGCGATCCGTTCCTATTGTGAGCCGAGGGATGGATCGCGTTCTCGGATGTGAGCAGAAACTGGCCGCAGGTCAGCATCTCGTAGTGCGTCCGACAATAGACTAGATTATCTTTTAGGCCGAAGTAGTCGCCCTGTGCAAGGGTTGTGTTGCACCAGGCACATGTGAAACACTGCATGTGGTATATGTTGTCGCGAACTCTCATGACTAGTTCGCTGGCAAATATGCCCTGGCCACATCTACTGCAACGCTTCATTGCAAAGATCCTGCACAGATAGAGACACAGCATTATCAGCATGCTTATTTATTTATGCAAAATATGGTCAATCAAGCGCACCATCCATTTGTTAGGCTGTCTTTTCTGAATGAATGGCCAGACATAGTGTCTCTCAAACTAAAGGGGGGCCGAAACCCGATATGAATTTCCATAAACTGGAACCGCATTTTCAGTTTCTAGTTCTCTACATTTTTCTATACAGGGTGAAAACTAGCAAGGACCATTTAGAAGAGTAATATACTCTATTATAGACACTTATATATTATATACGCTTAAAAAGGCTTAAAATTATAATCGATTATAACAATAGTTGTGATAATAATTATTATTAAAATTTTATGATTACTTATGACTAATACCTAATGACAGGACAAAAAAGGTTTAGTTTTATTGTTTTTTTGAGTAAAAAATCCCATTTTGAGCAAAAGGCTGAAGAATTTTCGTAATAAGCTTTGAGAAGGAATTTGTTAAATCAAGTTTGAAATCAGTTCCCATAGTTTTTAATACGAAAAGTACTCTGGTATTCATTCCGGGACAGAAAGGTTTTCATCGATACTGTCAAGCTATTATTACCCTGAGCATAGTGTACTCGTATAAAATGAGTCAATCTATTAATTGGGATTTTTTTCTTTTAATATAAACTCATAGATATTGTAATTTATATGTTTCTGACATTTTTTGAACACTTGATTTGCTGTAAACTAAATATATTATCAAATGATTTGTCGATCGTTTTTCATCGTTTTCTTGGCTCTAAAATTATAGTTCATTTGTTTTTATTATTAAATTAAAATTAATTGACTTCGATATTGGTTTCATAACAACGTTTAAAGTCATTTAATGTGTAATCTAGAGGTCAGAACATTATATATGTATTCTTGGCTTTTATTTCGCTTATATTTGAGTGGATTTTTGCTGTAGTTTTGTCGATAAAAATAATAACATTTTACTAATCAAAGCATAAAATATAAAATCAGAAAAATAGTAAAACTTTACAGATTTTTCTCATAGATTTGATCTTGCAATCGATAACACTATGGCGAGAGAGAGAGAGAGAGAGAGAGAGAGAGAGACCTGGGTTTACCAAAATCAAGATTTAAATGAATGACAAATGTTTCGAAAAAAAAGATTTTTTTTTCTGCGAAACTCTTCTGAAAAGAGTCGGAAAATAAAAAAATTTGTTTTAAATGTGTTTTTGTTGTTATAATATATTATTTTTTGAAGTAAAATAACTGATATATGTATTTATCTGTATTTAATACCCCAGAAGATAACTATCAGAGGCCTGACCCCAATCGGTTGACGAAAATTTTCAGTCTTAAACTTAATTTTAAAAAATGTTGCATGCCACTTTGCTTGACTTCTATTATTAGCATGGTTAAATCGATGGCAAATTCTGTTACTTTTAATTATTGCCAATCATTCTTATGAACCGATTATATGTGACTCATATATAATATATAACTAATATATAATAGAAAAGAAAACAATTTCTGCTGGAAAACAGTCAAAAAGCAAAAAAGAGATATAATTTTATTTATCATTTTTCAGTATTAGTGGACATTTTTATTGTTTGTTTTTTTCAAATAATCTGAGTCGTATTTCTGAGTCGTATTTCTATGAGTAAACCCTTTTTCAACAGCTTATAAATCGTTTATTTCGCTCAAAGCTATGAGTCTTAAGAAATGGGAATTATTTTCTGGAAAAATATCCGACAGAAAGAAAAAGTTTTTTGTTTCTCTGATTTTTCATTCAAAGGCTAAGCCGGGGGAACGCCAGGGCAGAGCCCTTTCATTCATCCCTCGGATAGGAAGTGTTCGGCCCAATGCCCATAAATTCAAAGTACCGCAATTTGAATATTTTACGCATGCACAAATACGATCAGGTAGACAGTTTTTACAGTCGGCTGGCTCCGAATCGGTCGCCTGAGCCCAGAGTGGCTTGGTCATTTGTGAAAAGACCGCGAATAAAGGAATTATTATCTCATTTTCAAGTCGAGAGCGGATTATATTCAATGCGGAGACAAAAATCAATTGAATTGTGAATAATCTTTGATTTCAAAGACGAAGAGAAATACAAACAAAACAAATGATAATCACTTTTTTGAGTCGAAACAATTTTAATCTATATTAAGGCAAATATTCTGCGCCTAAGACAGACACAAGACTCAGAGCACAGGTATCTAAGACTGCGTGACTGATTGTCATACGACAAAACTGTTTTATTCAGGGTTTACGACGAGAGAGAGAGAGAGAGAGAGAGAGAGAGAGAGAGAGAGAGCGCGCGAGAGAGAGAGAGAGCGCGCGCGAGAGAGAGAGAGAGAGAGAGAGAGAGAGAGAGAGAGAGAGAGAGAGAGAGAGAGATTTTGTTCACTCGTTTGACAAAAATTAAGTTTATTTTTCTTGTCTTTGAATTCTTATTCTCTTTCCTGTTCTTCTCATTTGGTTATAATCTGATTGTCTGATCGCAAGTCAACGTTGACTCAGAACTCTTTGCAGAAAAAAGAGCAAGAACAAAAAGCGTTCCTTCTTTTTCTCGGGGAAATTATTTACTGATAAAAATACAGATCGTTTTTACGGCGAATCTCTTAGACATCGCGTCAAATGAAATAATCAAAAGACGTTTTCACGAAATGTATGAACAGTTTTGTTGGTGTCGTTCCCTTTTAAACGCTTTTTCGGAGTGAATTGTGTTTTGTTTTATTGCTTTTTCTCTCTTAAAATAAAGAATCGGTTTTTGGGTCTTATCTTAAATGCGAATCTGTTTTATGGGTTAGGAATCAGAACTGTTCTCCAGCACAGCATACGAAAGGACAGGCAATAAAATGTATCAATTCTTACCTATAATAGTCTTCTTTACAATAGATATGTCCGTCACGTGAGAAACAGGTGAGCTCCGAGTCCAACGCGATTTTGCATTGGCTGCACTTTAGACAGTGGACGTGCCACTGCCGGTCCACTGCCGACAGATAAAATCTGTCCTGTATTAGTGTTCCACAGCCGGCGCATTCAGTTCTGGTGGGACTGGCATTCAGGCTGCAGTCGGGCTTCATCTCGCCATTTGGTCCCGAAGAGATCGCCGGCATTATCATCACAGCACCGGTCGGTTTGGCCTCAAAGCTATCACTCGATTCATAGACTCAGAAACTGAAAAATCACTTTAAAATTCACTATAGATTTGAAGAATAAATATTAACTCATATTTCTCTTCAGTCTATAACTGTAGTGACGATAACTCAGACATAATATCAAACAAAAGATTAAATCGTTTTTTCCGAACAAAATAACTGAGTATTGAAAACAAGTATCGAATAAAACAAAAGTCAAAAATATTAATTGAAATCAAGGATTAATTCTTCGGATTGTTTGGCGACAAATAAAAGGCCCGAAAACAAAACGATATTTCTTTTACTCTCAATTGTTTTGTCGATTGGATTGCATTTTGAAAATGCTGTGCAAAAAAAACTGTGCGAATTGCTCACAAAACAGCACTACTCTTGAAAACTCTTCAAACAAACTAATGATGACATTCAACAGAGAGTAATAGAGTGCCTGTGCTTTGGGGGCTCACTAGTAGTGAAGGCGTTGCGATGGGGCGGACGTATAACCAGATGCTGGAGAGTGTGCACAGCGTTCGCTGAGGACCATCCCCTTCAGCTTTTCAGATCCTAAGACATCTGACAGACTGTCTGCCGGAGCGCAGAAGCCGTACTCGCTTTTTGTTGATGGAAAACCTCTTCTCCGATCTGTGCAGTTCTTAAGCGCCGACCAATAGCGACAATAACCCTTCACTTAAAACTACTGCCGAACCGCTATAATCGGCTGTTTTCGGCTCTGCTCTGGACTGGTTGTGCGCATCACTGGCTCTCTAAGAAATCTCTCAAATGTCTGTCTTCTCTGAATTGAATATCTTTTGAAAAATCATAAATTTTTATCACAAATAAGAAAGAAAACCAAAAAAGTAGTCTTTTTGTCGAATCTCATGGTTTAGTGTTTTATCAGTGATTCTTAGCATAAAATCTTTAAAGAAAATTATAATTTTGAGAGAAAAGTGAGAGATAATCACAAATTGGAATAATTCAGTCATTAAATTAGACCAAGACCCTTCACATTTTGATATGAAAGACGAGCAGAGGTTTTAATGTTTTAACGCAATAATTAATTTGAAGATTTAGTTTAAATGAGACAAAGTTTGGCTCAAAATTCATTTAACAAATTCTTGGGTCAAAATTCTTGACCTTTGGTTTGAAATACTCAGTGAAATAACTATTTTTCACTTTCAATGAACTGATTCCTCATTTTGTTGGAGAGAGAGAGAGAGAGAGAGAGAGAGAGAGAGAGAGAGAGAGAGAGAGAGAGAGAGAGAGATCAAAAATTTCTTAATTTTTCGTTTCCCAGAACCAATTCGAAAGTCATTAAAAACAGTTAAGAAAAAGAATGTCTCAAATTCAAATCTCACCAAAAAATTATAACTTGTATTGCAGTACATTAAATAATCATTTATTGCAAGAGTATATATAATTAAATAAATTCATTCAAAATTCAATTTACTTCTCACTCATTTCAAAACTAATGATTCAATTAGAGTGAGTGAACAGCACATAGCGTTCGCACAGGCATTGGAGGACTGGGATGTGTGAATAGAAAACAAACAAAACATCTCTTAACCATTTAATATACTCTGGATAGTTGCAAAGGAAAGGAAAGGGATGAATACTTATATAATTCATTATCAGTTGACCGCAAGGGTTAAGGTATGTGTAATAGAGTACCAGAAAAATGACTTTTGATGAAAAAAACGACTTATTATTAGTATTTCTATTAAGAGATTAGACATTAAGATATTCTAATTAAAGCCATTAGTGTTCGCGATATTTGACTAAAAACATTTAAAATACTCTTTGGAAAGGCCTGTGTATGTGTGCCTGTGCTATGCCTGTGCACTGTGGCTGTGCTCCTCATTTTTCACTCATCACTGTGTGTTTCAGATGAGTTGCAAATAAAAAATTACTTTTTCTTTCGCCTGATTTGAATCGTTCGGTGATTTTAAAAGTCAAACATCGCCTGAATATTAAACAAAAACCACTCTTCACGTGAGTGCACAGCACTGTGCCATCAAACTTATCAGTCGTTTAGTACGTACCCCCTCTCAAAAAAGCTCTAAGTGGATTTCATCATGATAACACTCAAGTGGCAATAAGTACAACAAAAATAACTTGTTGAAATAAATTTGAATTTCATTTGAAAATTTATTCTAATTCAGTTTGAAGAGAAACCTGTAATTCATTCCGCTCTTTCTTCCACTTTAGCCCCGGGTTGACAGACCTGGATATCTGACGGCAATCCAAAAAACATGTAATTCACGGCTCTTTGTCTGTTACGTACTGAATGACTGAACCCAATAAGTATTAACTAAATCTCAACTAATGTTTTGGACGGAAAAGACATTCGCGTCTGATATCATCTCCACTGACATAAAGATTGTGGGAATAAACGTATGAAATAACAGAATTTGGTTAAAAATTGAATTAATATGAATTTAAGCGATGAAAATATTAAATCACATCTCCAGCAGTGGGAAGGAAAGGGAACGGAATGGAACGGAATGACGGCTCACAAATATTTCTGTTCAATTAAAAAGCACTCATAAGTGATTAAAAATATGCTTTTTTAGGCTCTGGTCTGTATATATGCAAAGATGCGAATCTCATAAAAGTGCACATCACAAGTGTATGCTGTGCGCTGCACAGGCCAGCAGACAGTGCGCCAGCAATCATAACAGGAAAGACAGTCCTCGAAAAGTAATAAAAGTCTTCCCGTTTTTAATTGTCTAATCGTTTAGTATTTTTATCCTAACTATCCATTACTTAAATGCTTTTTATCCCAAATTTTTTTTATTCGCCACAAAAATCTCTTCAAAACAGAAGTGGAGAACAGATTAGAAGTATCTTTGATTTGCTAGAGTAGAAAAAAATCATTCAAACAAACCATAAAAACATTGAAGTGCTATGAATGAGAAGGTTGTGCTCTGTTTTTGGTACACAACTCTTATGTCTCTCATATAATAACTGAATGTTATTTCGAGAAATTGTTTTACTATTGAAATAAAAAAATTTTAAACCATTTTTACGACTATCGGCTCTTAAGACCACTTTTTCAATAAATTTCTATTTTATGGTAATTTTTAAGTAGTTTTCTATCAGTTGGGGAAGAGGTGAGAGGTATGTCCTTATTCTAGGTTTTTAGCAAATTTTTATGCGTTCTGTTCACCAATTCTTTAATGTTTTGACAAAACTACACAAGAGTTTTGGTGGAAAATTAATTGCAAGAACAGACCATTTCATTGACGGAAAATTAGTGTTGACTTCAATGAGGACAGTATGAAGAGCACAGCACAAAGCCGATGCTCGCAAACCGAGTAAATTGGGAGCAATTGACGCACTGTTGGCTACGATTGCATGCCTTCACCATCGCTACGATCAGCACAGACTTGCACTGATAACCAGAGGGTCGCACAGCCCCACAACCCGATCCCCTAAATACAAAAAGGCCATTGTTTAAAATTCTGTCCATTTGATTGACCCCTAATGTGAAAACACTTAATGAAGACCTCGAGTAAAGTCTAAATGAGTGGCCATAAAGCGATCTGTTTGTGAGCTGACTCCTGGTCATCATTGTCTCGAAAACCTCTTCTCTTCTTTATTTGTATCGACTTTTCGGCGAAACTCTTAATGAATGGATTCTATGGCTATCACTGTTCGACATCTTATCTTTTGGATCGACTGTTCAGATGACTGTCACGAATGCCAGTTATATTCACTACTCTTTTCAACTCATCTCGCAATTTATTCGACTCTTTTTCTTCTAATTTCAAACCAAAATTTTTTGTTTTGTATGTCTTTTCATTCGTTTCTCTTTACGAACAGCAAAACTCTTCTTTATTTTTGTTGCCTCTGTTTTAGCGAAGAAGAGCTCTTATTATCTCTTATTTTCCTAAATTTATTTGTTCCTCGATTATTGCATTTCATTAATTAGTGTCGAAAACAAGAACCGAAAGCATTATTTCATTTCGTGACGGGTCTTTTTGAATAGACTTCTCTGTTTGTTTTTTCTCAAACAAATTAATTCCAAGTTTACTCTTAAACAGACAATTGTTTTAAACTCGGAATAAGAAAATGAAATGCATTTCAATTGAATTTCATCTTTTAATCTCTCTCTCTCTCTCTCTCTCTCTCTCTCTCTCTCTCTCTCTCTCTCTCTCTCTCTCCTCCCGTCCCTCCGAAAAAAATTATTTCAAAAGGGAATGACTGCTCATTAAATTTGATTAAGATCTCAAACTATAAGTAAGGATAAAAATCTAGAAAAAATTGAAAATATAAAAACATTTTCATTCCTTTCTTAGGTTTTGAGTCCTGTGCTGAGAGCCGAGAGGTTTCTCTCAAAAACCAGAAATCATAGGCAAAGGTATGTATTGTTTGTCGTAAGCGTTAAGTCATGTCTTGAATTTCTAATTAACACAAATTTTATTGTTTTCATACTAAGTCTGGAAATTATTTTTCAATATTAAGAATCTTTTGATCTTTTTCTCTGTTTCTAGTAATTTGTAAAATTATGTCCTTGTTGCTTCTTTTTTAGTGTTCCGCTTTTTGGGCCCTGATCACATGGCTTGTTTACTTGTGTTGTAATTATAAGCCCAGGCTGAGAAATCAAATGTGAAAAAAGTGCTTGCTTCTTATCAGCAATTATTGATCTAAAAAGAGCAAGATAACATTTTTCTGCCAAACTAATTGAACTTCCAATTAAAAGTTGCAAATTGTTGGCCGAGTTTAGTCATTTCAAAGGTAATATTTGTCGGCAATAACTAGCAATCAGTCGAATGATTAATGTATTAATAAGTCACGTCTTGTCAGAAGTGCTATAACTTTTCTCTTCGCTCATATATACCCAACTCATATATATATGAGAAGTGTATATATATAGATATATATGATTGTCCTTATGGTTGAGCCTCGGGTTTAGCACTCGATGGTTGTGAATGTTTTGCATAATAATTGATTTGAAAGGTCTGGTGTTTTCGCACTCGAATGGTGTGAACCCAAACCATGGCTTACGGAAAGGCCTTCCTCTCCAGAGTGAGAGCACCGGGTTTTATATACAAGTCTATGACTATGTGCAGTGCGTTTTTGTCGTCAAATACAGTAATCTTTTTAAACACTTAGAATAACAATTTAAATACAGTATAAATATATATAAGTGTATAACAAATAGTATATAACAACACAATTGAACTCAATTTTATTGTTCAATGAAGCGCTTCCGATACACATTTGGAGAACAGAATGGGACTCACCTCTTATGCTGTTCACTAATATGTATGAAAATTTAAATACATTTTTCATTATAAACAGAGGGCTCTAACATAAAGGAAAGTTATGGTGTGAATCAGGCACACAATAAATGTATTTGCAACTAGTTATTCTGTGCGAATATGCCTGTGCCGAGTGTGAGTGTGTGCCTTGCTCATTCAAGTGCTACATCAGCCTCTGTCCTAAATTTTAATATACTTCTCTTTCCACCGGAGCTCTCATTTAAATATCTATTATTATTGATATATCAATTGAGTTGATGCATACCTTTCCCGATGAAAATCTTATGCCTGTCCTCTCTATATAAGGTATTGTTCAACGAATGTGTTTCGCTATAATCCACTTTTAAGGGCTGGGAATAGGAGTTAAAGTTTGCATATATTTAACATTTAAATAACAGTTATTATTATTAAAAACCACTTCAACCTAAAAACGTCTTTCCATTAATAAACTGAAGGGAAGTTTTACAATAACTTTGGGAATACATATTCAGAAGGTTTCACTCAATTTCTGAAATATTTTGGTTGCCTTTCATGAAAATTCCTGAACTGAATGAAAAGCTAACAATTCTTTTACTCCTTTTATTAGTTTTCGTCAGAATTTATATTAATCTTCAGTTTCTATAAACGAATAGAAAAATATATTTTTGTGTTATGAATGAAGACATTTGTTATGAATCTCTCTCTCTCTCTCTCTCTCTCTCTCTCTCTCTCTTTCTCGAAATGATTTTAAACTGCAATCGACTGCAGTTTTGAGTCTGTCCTACAAAACAGCTCTTTAGACAAATGTATACAACAATATTCCAGATCTTTTTTGGCTGAATATATGACATAAACCGAAACATTTATTACTCTTTGCGCAGAGATTTAACGAAAATTAATTCCCCGAAGAAATAGAAGCAAAACAAACATTAAATCAGAGCCAACACAACACAAGAATATTTAAAATAATTTATGCGTTAAAATGCATTCAAACGAAATGCCTTTTGTTTATAAAACAACAGTAGTTTTGGCGTCAATTGTATGCTAACAGAGTTTTGTCTCCAAAAAAGTTATACAGAAAACCAATAAAAAGAAAATCTATTTTATTGATTATAATCTGTGAGAAAAACTAATAAAATATATCTGTCTTAAGGTTTGTCTACTTTGAAAGGCAATGGTGTGAACCAATTCTTGCATAGTTTTCATACAATTTCATAATTGAATTGATTTTTCTTCTTCTCTGCAGAAACTCTTTGGGCTATTATTTCCCGTCTATTGAATAGAGGGATAGAAATAATGTATTTGTTTTGAGCAGAAAAACGGCTATAAATTTCATCAAACAATATAACAATAATTCTTAAGATTTATGTGATTCACACCATTAGAGGCAAAGATTGTTTCCAAAGATAATATACGTTATGTGACGGCAGTCGAGAACGCATAACAAAGTTATCCAGTTATGACTGAGTGAGCGCTGGTATGACTTCAGGTTTACTTTCCATTGAATCGGACCCGGAGTCTAATCTGGCAGTGAGTGGGAGTCAGTGCCAGAGAGAGCCAAAGGATGATCTGAGGACCTAATATGAGTCCACTCATTAAATGAAAGAACAGGGTTTGGAATAGAAATCAGTTCCAGTGGTCTGCATATCAGGTCTATAATAGTCAATACAATACCAAAACGGAGACCAACCATACGACTCACTGACACAATAAACTACAGTCAAATGGTTGGCCCTATTATTGTTACACTTTCGAGCGGTACTGTGTAGTAGCCCAGCATAAAGTCATATTCCCTAACGGAGGGCTCAAAATCATTGTTATTATTCGCCTGATTTGTTCCATATGTCTGTGCCGTACAGCGAGTGCTAAGGCTTTCCTCTCTTTCTCTCTTTGCAAATATCATTATCTACAGAGACCTCATTTACAACTTCATCCACATATCTGTGTCCTTATCGGTGGCCACGTGTCAGGTACAGCACGTGGCCGTACTCCTCAAGTTGGAGGCTATTTATTCTGTCCTCTCTGTTGCGTTCCTCCAATTTGAGGCCGACTCTGACATATCCACTGCTATATCATCAATACTTCCTCTACTCTGATTTGGACCACTGGCTGTGCCATACTCTTGAGCCATGTCTGGGGTCCGAAGCCATCACCGGAGAGCCAACACTATACACATCTCTGTATAATAGATATATGAGAACCGCAATAAATTTACGTCCGATCCCAACAAATAAATAATTCCTTCCCTTCGTATGTCTTATTTGGAAAACTGAAAAATTCTGTCCAAAATTCGGAAAAGTATTTGACTTATGGACTGACAGTGCGGTCGTGACTCTCGCCCTCATATTTGATATGAAAAATTAATGATAATTTATTCGCACAGCATATTCATTGATCGCACAGAATATTTCGTAAAACAAAATATGAATTTATTTTTGCATAAAAAACATCTAATTATTGGTGAAAAGCACCAAAACTTTTCCCTTAATAACGAGTTTTGCTATATTTTTGTAAATAAGTTTTGTGCCTGGATCATGTTATATTGAAAGATGAGTTTTAATGAGCTTGTGGTTTCTAGTAGCTTTCTATCAGTATAATCACCAAGGCTTATAATGCGGGGGCGGAGGAAAGGATGTTCTTTGTTTGAGTCCAATTAAAATTGCAGTAAATATTTTTCGGGCCATACTTTTGCAGGCGATTTGAGAATTTGCAAGATATCAGATCATCATTAATTATATTTTTTTATGCTAGTGGACACCCCTTGTGTGGCCGTCCCCCAGCATACCCAGTGGTGTGTTAGTGCTTAGCCCTGATTAGTTATCGGATTGCATTTCTCATTGTATATCATATTATATATTAAACTTCGGGTATTGTGTATGGAATTAGTGTCGTATTACACATGGCTTTAAATCCCTGTACAATAGCACCGGCCATACGGGCAGGCAGTCGGCCCGAAACTATTATTTTCGTGGCCATCAATCTAATTGGTGCGACAAAAGGCACCATCACTTTCCGGCAGAGGTGACACTCATTTTATTAAGTCTTGTGCCCAATGATAGAGTGATGTATACCTAAGTGGAAGTGGAGGTCAAACCGCACGCTATTAATACCGAAATCATATGCAATGAACAGAATAAAAAAACGGAATCAAATGCCTGACCCTCAGTAAAAAAACGTTAGAAAGAGAGCCGACACATAAAACCGCAATAAATCATAAATTTCTTTCCGACATAAATGAAGTTATGATAAAAAGTTTAGATAATAATAATATATTGAATAATAAGTGACTCCTATTACTGATGTTTGACAGCACTCACACATTAGCCATGTATTCGACTTCCAAGGACCGAATCCATACATATTTTGCACTTATTTTTTATTCATATGCCATAACTCATAGCGAGAAAAAACTGTTTCATTATTTATAGATGTTTTGCAGTGAATTATACCATAGATTCGCCAAATTATATACAATTGAAAACTAATGGAATTTTCTGTGACTTAAACTCTATTTTTTGACAAATGAACTAAAATCCTGATTAAGACAGGTATCGGTCCATCAAAATGTGCTGTTCGTAGACATAAGTCTCATACAATTGAAGCGGATTTTCCGATACTTTATTTTTGAAAAAATCTATTGAAAACTACAATAAATCAAAACGACTTATATTTCAATCTTTTTTCAATTCAATTCAATTTTTGGATAAAAAATTTTTTACAGTAAATAAAAAACTGATTTTGAAATAAGTTTTCAAAACTGTTGCAAAGAATATATACCCGAATATTGTCTATAAATATATGATTTATTTGTTGGCAAACTATACCCCAATTTCATTGGATTAGAAGAGCCTGAGCTCTGATCTTCACTCCGGGATCACTCTATGTGTGAATTACATTCAATTCAATTATTTTTTTTTATCGGTTTTTTATGGCATTTCATAGGATAGGGCTTCTGTTCTGAGGACTGCCACCGAACTGAGCCTTCATTTTATGATAGTTGCGAAGGATTTATAGAAAAATATTCTGTATTTTGAGTCGACTGTCGAATCAGAAGCCTTTTCTCCGCCGATGTCTTATTAAAAGTCAGATCGATATCTAATGTTTTTGAAATATCAGACTTTCTAAAGCAAAAAAATATGAAACCCATCGGAACCGACCTTTTATTGAATATCAAATCAAAATCTCAGTCATTAAAGAAATATTTTAATTTCGACTTCAAATATATTTTTTCTTTAAAACTCATTTCAATTTCACTTTTGAGTGAAATTATTCGCCAAAAATCAGACATATTTTTGTCAGAAGACATCAAAAAGTCATTCGAAAAAACTCTTTGAACATCTCTGGCTCTCTAAACCCATGTCATGTGCGCCGATGTCAGGGATGAGCTCTGAATTCAGACTAAATGTGATTTGAATACCAAATCATTAGAAGAAAAAATCCTATTTTTCTCAGAAAATGTATTAAAACAATAGAAATAAAATTTGAATTTATTTTGAATAACACTTGAAATGTAGGCTTTGTTTGAACACAGGCTTTGATTTTTGCCTAATTTGAAGACAAATTGGGTCTTAAATTATGCACAGAATGTGAGACACAAAGGATATTGAATATCATAACAACTGATTAATGGTCGACAACAACACAACCCATTATATTCGTATCGAACCGATGATGAAGAGCTCAGAACCGCATAACAAATGGTGAGACACCAGTGCTCTGGTTATGGCTGAGATCCCAGTGCTCTGGTTATAAGAATAATATTACTAATAATAATGTGTATAATATAATCGCACATCAGATGCATAGAAATGTGCGTTTATTGGGATCCGTGTGTTGTCTGTGCCATCACTTGCCTCACCCAATGCACTACCTCTGCACAGGGAGATAGTGGAGGGCTGTTGCTGAGCAAAGCCCTAAACATCCATAGCATCAGTCAGTCCTCTTCTAAGCTCTTTTCAAACATTATTCCAATTCGTTAGTGACTTCAGTACTGAGAAAGTTATCCACTCTTTCCTCCCTTTCCTCTTACTTTCTCTCTCTATATGTATTATATTCTATGGATATTCTGTGCAAAAACACAACAGAGCAGAGAGAACTTGACTCAACATATTCCTCGAACGTAACTCTCTTTGAGCTCTTAGCACAGAATAGCACAGAATAAAGTTAGCTCTAAGCACGTATTCAGGCGTTTTATATATTTTTGACGTTTTCTCTCTGTTCTGCTCCTCATTAGTGACGAAACAGACAAATATAGAGCTGAAAATAGAGACAAATTTTATTATCCGGGCATTGATTTTCATTATATTCTAGCAAATAATATTCTGTCTCAATTACTCTGCTGCATGAAAACCCAGTCTCTGCTATTCTGTGCCAAGAAAATAAAGTTTTGCTCATTTTTCTCCCTTTAATTCATTGCACACAAGAAATCAATTTAAGCAAAGAAAAACATAATTCACTCGAAAAGAGTTTTTGCTCTCAAATCGACTCTTCATTTGCAGAAACATCTCTTTCGCCGCCGTTTGCGAAAACGTTTCACTGAATTTATTGGTGAAAAATTGAATAAAATAAATATTATTCCAGATATGAATTGGTTGTTGACTCGATTATTTATCTTTTGCTCTGTGTTTATCTCTAATTAGCGCATTTTTTCGGCAAAAAATCAAACGCCAAGGAAAGAAATTAAGTGAAAATAAGTAAATATATGTTTTAAAATCAGCTGAAATTTTCATTGAATCTCAAGAAAACTCTCGAAATTAGTTAAAAGGAAAGACATCACTAACTATAGGGTCGGATTTGATGGACTCCTCATCAGTTAAGTGAGGGCTCGATCTCAATGATTGGGATGTGTGTGAGTTTGGGAGAGAGAGAGAGATTTAAGTTTAACTGAATAAAAATTTCAATTAATTAAAAATTAATAATTATTTTATTTAAACCTCAAACATATTAAACATGTAAATAGCAATAAGAAAACCTGCGTAAACCTGCCTAGGTCGGTATACACTTATTAAATCAAAGATTAGTTTTGGAAAATGTAGGATAAAATTTCAATTTTAAGTGAAAATAAGATAATATAAATTTGGCAGGTTCAAAATTAATCGTGTTCTATATTAAAAGTGAGGCCTCAAAGCCATAGCCATTAAGATTGAAGATCGCTGTGAAACACATATATTTTCAATTTGATAGTTAAGATATTTATTTTGAAATGTGTGTACATTTAGTGGAGAAATAATAATCAGGGATAATTATGACGAGTCCGGAAACTGGGCTTTCCATAGAGTGTGAGAAAATTATTTTTTTTGTAATCTTGAAAATTTGAAAATTACTGAAAAGATGATAATCAATGAAAAGAAGATCAGAGTTTGTGGGCCTAAAAAACAAATGTTTATCTCCATATCTGTGGTCAATATCGACGGAGCGGTCACTTCTCTGTGCAAATTAGTCTAAGGAATCGCTGTCTGTCTTACATCCAAAGCGATTGCCATAAGTCTTATGGCATAAGACGGCCAATGAATGGCATGTCTTATGATATTTTGGTATTAGATTCTGAGTTGTCCATAATGTTTGGCGTCAATGGCCTATCCATTTGGGTGGCCCTATGGATGATCCACTACATTAACGCTGAGGTATGCCATCATGCTGATTCCCCAAACATAGCACAGCCACATACAGAGGACAGACCACATCAGAGATTATACAACTGAATAATTATCCACTCAAAGGGTTTCACACGAAAGCGATGCAAACAATTTACTGTTAGATAATAAACAACTGAAACGACAAATACATCAGTTTTTGGCATTAATTATCTTCAGAGACATTATCGTTAGTCGTGTTTTGATCAGATATTTCACAATTTCCTCTTTGTTTCAATTGGTTTAAGGCATTATTCCGGTCAAAAACAGTTCTTAATTTGTCTGCTCATTGGGTTAGTCCTCTAATAAGCACTCATTTGTGTGAAGTCTTGTCTTTTAAACTAATTTTAGACAACAATTGAGTTATGGTTTCGGTATTTTTGGCTAAACTTTCAAATGATAAGGAAATTGTTGAAAACTTATCAAATTAATGACTAGGATCATTTTATACACCGCCAGATTTTTTGATCCGGCGCGTTTGATAACCTATTTGAAGAAATAGCCCAAAATTGCTAATTAAGTTTAAATTTTTTTCTTGATAACAATCTTTCCTAATAATTATTATTATTATTGAAAATTTGATAAAATAAAGTGTAGGAAGAATTAAAAGCCAAGAACACAGTCTTTGATTTTCACATTTAATTGAATTTATTCAGAAATAAAAAGGTATATAAAAAGTTGACTTCAATTCAGAGACGAAATTCATTTCAATTCTTCTTATTTATAGATTTTCTGTCAATAAAATTAAATCTATTTTTGCTTTTATTGAGAATCTCTGCGATAATAATTGTGAGAAAATTTCTGAAAGCGATTCCCAGTAGAAGACCAGGAATAAAAAAATATCAATCGAGGACTTATTGATATTAATCGTAATTTTTATAATTAAATGCTCTTTAATTAATTGGCAGAGAGAGAGAGAGAGAGAGAGAGAGAGAGAGAGAGAGAGAGAGAGAGATTCATTCAATCATTTGCTTTGCAGTTAATATCAGACATCA
>JAQGBD010001022.1:0-20068 GCA_034698165.1 Punctoribates punctum | reverse complement strand
GCAAAAATAGACATGGTTTTATCCCTTCTACATACCCTATATCTTGGTCTCAATATCTACTTGTAGTATAAAGTCGTCAGTGCAATAATGTGGTCATACCTGACTGATCTACAGCTGTAAAGCCCTGACCTTAAATGAGTGAACGATGTTTTATGCCTAACGGGTGCCGCTCCTCACCATTGCATTGAATTTCTAATGTTTTGTCAAATAATTAAATATTATTTTCTAATTCAACTTTTAAGGAAAGGAAGATCAGCTCAGAGGGCAGTCACCGCCTAAACCTATGCCTTCGCCAACTGTAGCCTCTCCGACACCAGTGATAACAACATTGAACTCTTCGGCGTCGATCCGACACCCAATAGGACCCCTCTCACTAACTGTTGGCAACAGAGCGTCGCCAGTGGCCGACGCATCCAACTGGCCTCTCCTCAGTCAGACTAACCCACCATTACACCCGACGTACAGACCTACTTCTGGGAATGAACAGATGCCGGCGCCACACATGTCATATAACACCCGATTTGTAAATCGTTCGACTCTGCCTCCACCCATGACTCCGGGTATGCCCGTCCACGTGCCGGTGCCGCGGACTCATTCAATGATTATGGAAAATCAAATGCGAAGTCATCTCACTGAACATCGGCTCCCAATTCAGGAGCCAAGAAAGAGGGGAAGACCCCCCTCTATAGTTCAGGTATTTATTGACTTTTTTGTATTTATAAGTTGTTCTAAAATATGGCAATTGTTAGGTCCGACCCCATCCTTATATGAATAGTTACCAACAGATGATGACTAACAACGGACTGCGACAACAGATGAATGTCCCGCACTTTCCAACGCCGTCGGTTTCCCATCGCTCAACACTGACGCCTTTGATGCCAATCAGGACAGAGACCAATACTGCGACAAATCACTCGAATCACTCAACTTCTATGGCATCAGATATGAGAGTCGGCTCTGGTTTCCCATCAAATGTCAATTCGTTGCAGCAGAAGATGAGAGCCACAGCACAGCCACAGTTTGCGGGTTATGTACACAATCAGAATATAGAGCACCGAAACCAAATGATTCGGCAAATGTCTGCCCCGCCATATATGATGGCAAACCCTAACCAACGATCAACATCTCCTTACAATAGACCCCTATCTGTGTCGGGTTCAGCGGTTCATACGACTGATTATACTTCTAGTTTACATCACAGACCCCTTGACAGAACAGTGTCGGCCCCTCATCCGCGGCCATATCCATATCAACCAATGGCACCTCAACCTGAAAGGGGTTATAACATATCTGCTCTAACGCAACAGCATCGCGACCAACATCGGGACCAACAGTCACTTCCATCAGTTCGAGCGCCTTACATGTCAGCGCCGGTAGACTCGTCTCAGAGGAAGATAACCGTTGAGCCGAAGACGTCGAGAGATATCAGAGAAAAGTTACAAACAATGCATTCCGTGCCTAACCCTTATGTTAGACCGATGTTTAATGCACCTAAAGATGGGCCGGTCTTCGATGCTATGATGAGAGGACATTATCAAAGGGTATGACTTCTCTCAAAAGTGATAAACAATTGAATAATTTTATCAATAGGTCGGCGATGAGGACAATATGTCGAACAGAGAACGAGTCGTTGAAAGGATCCTCGACCGTAATTACTCGATGGATGGCCACCCATTCCCGTTGAACCAAAGACAGGAGAGACAAATCTTAGGCCAAAGAAACCCCAATAACCTGAATATTCCGATCAATCGGAATGTTGTCCAAAGCTTTGGTGAATCAAATCCCCATATATTGCGTTCCGTCCTCTCCCAGTGCGCAGAACCACAAATGTCTAGTCCTTATACAACAAATACCTCAATGGCTCCAAACAACTACGACCTGACCCGCGAAAGACAACTCATTGTTCATCAAAACGAGAGTAAGAATCAATTGATTTGAAAAATAAGTTTTGTTTCAATGATTTGTTTCCAAAAGTTTATAAAAACAATTCGGACTCCGTTTACGTCAACGACTCCCTCTCCCCGACAAATACCCGTAACTCAAAAAGTGGTGACAAAGATATCCTCTCTGAAGCGATGGAAGAAATCGTTGAATTCACTGAAGCCCCGGACGAAGACCATCTGATTACCCAAACCGAACCCATTGTTGCTTTACAGACACCAGAAGTCACCGAAGACGAGAGTAGAGGACGACCATCGTCTGATGACAGCGAACAGTGTATAGTAATTCCTTACGATTTGAATAAAAATCCGGAAGAATTGATGGAATACCTGAAGAGTCAGGGCATTCAAATCGTTGAAAGTGATTCACAAGAGGTATGTCCTCTAAACTGTAATCATTAATCAAGAATTCTGTTCATCAATTATAGTCACAATCGTCGGACTCAGTGGAGGTGATCCCCACCGAAACCCAGCCTAATAACGATCTAATCATTCAAATTGATGAGAAAATGTTGGCCGAAGTGACCGGAGATGGTTCTGAAGACGTTTTATTTGTCATCGGAGACGATAACAATCAAACCGAAGACAAGAGTAGCGCAGAAACGGCCGATAATACAAATCTAGTCACTGATCGACAAACTGTCGAATTCGTGGACAAAATAGTCGATAACAACAATAATTTCGAAACCATTGTCATTGAGGAAGAGGTGGTCAATGAAAGCGAGGCCCCCGACAAAGAGCCGGACATATCGGATGCTATCTGTGAAGTCAATGAAGAAAAAGTACAAAACGAAAGCCAACCAAAAATTGTGGAAACGGCCACACATTACGTATCAATGCCTACACTGGTCTTCGACTCCAATGACAAGACTCAGAATAAGAGTCAACCCATTGAATCACCTGAAGTAGTGATTGAGTCCCAGAATAAAAACAAATCTGATTCAGATTTAAGAGAGGAAGAGGTTGTGATCGAGAATATGGAAACCGATCAGTCTCTCGATGTTACCGAAGAAAGTGTCGAAACTGATGCACAGAGGGGATCAGAAATCGAACAGAATAAAGATATAAATGAAACAAAGGGAACAAATCATCCATTGGTGATAACTGAAGAAAAAACGGATCAAATGGTTATTCATATCTCGAACGAAGACAAAGATTCCGAAGAGGAAGAGATTATTGAAATACTAGACCAAAGTCTTGGGACCACTGAAGACAATTCCGATGCAATTAATCCAAATATCGAAAAGACTGCCGAAAATAGTGATAAATGCGAAGAAAAAGGCAGTCCTTCTGAAGAGGGGAACAAAACCTGTGATGAAAATGAAGTAATAGTTAACGAAAACAAAACCGAAGAATTGGTAAAAGATTCTGAATCTGTTGATCTCATTCCGGATAAAACTGATTCAATGGTCGACAAAGAGTCGACTGAAATAGAAAAACAATCATTTGATGAAAATCGAAACCAAACCAGTGATCAAAAGTCAAAAGATCTCAAACATAATGAAGAAGAAGAAGAAGAAGAAGTTTTTGATTACAGAGAACTGTTGGAAACATCTGCTGATGACAGACCCGGTGCTCAAACACAAGACGAGAGCCTTGAAAACAATGCCAAAGCTATTGACAACGATAATGATTTGGCCGATAAAAGTGTGGCCAAAGAAACTGCCGCTGAAGAAGAATTGCAACAAAATTCGCCCAAAACTCTTGCCATAGATTTAAATAATGAAAGCGATTGCGAACCAAAAGGAAAGGACAGTGAAGTGCACAGCGATGACGACGACGTGCAATACGAGGACGAGTTCGATGATATCTTATCTGATGAGGATTACCAAGATGCAACCGATGGACAACCAAGGGATACAACTCACGAAAGGATAATTCAAATTGAAAAACACACGACTGTTGAGAACGAAAATGTGAGAGAAGACGCTCCCAATGAAAACCTCGGCTCCAGAACTGATATCGAAGAGTTGCCCACAGATGACAATCAAAAGACATCTTTTGCCGAAGAATTGAAGGAAACCCTTTCTGAAGACAACGATAATAGTTCTGAAGATAAGCTGATTATCGATGAGAAAGAGACGACTACTCCAACAGATGTGACTCAGTCTGAGGGCGTTCAGCACCCGTTTGTTTCGTCATCAGTCGAAGACTTTATGCCCAACAGTCCGTCCATTTTGAGCTCTCGCCGCTCGCCGTTAATGCTGACCAAAATCGGCCCAAAAAAGAGCAAAGTCTTCGCTGATGTTCAGAGCACTGACCAAAACTTTTTGCCCGAACTGAGCGAATCTGAAGGAGAAGTGGAACCGATTCCGACCACAACCACCAAAAATAGTATAAATAGCGTCCAAACGAAAGACAACGCCATCACTGCAACCAAAAGCTCAACCATTGAAAGCCTCAACAAACGAGAAGTGCCTCAAAAACGACACAACTCTGTGGATAACACATCCAATACATCCGTAAGTCTTAACCCAAAAGAGAATTCCACCAAAAAATTGATCGAAATTTCTCCAAATATATTCATTTATTCTATTCTTTCGACACTAACTTTTGCATTAATTATCTAATCATTTATATTCTTGCAATTAAATGCTCTGAATATTAATATTTCCTCTAAAATGAGTCTCACTTTCATTAAAATCAATTTTCCATTAATTCATTTGTGACTCGAATTACAGATAATTTAAATTTCCGCTGAAAATCGAGAGAAAAGAAAATTGAATTAATTGCAAGTTTTTTATCGGAAAATTCTAATTTTAAATTCAAATAATCCTGTGTTGATTACCCGGGTCACTTGAGAAGAGCTCTTATTATATTACATTCAATAGGGAAAAAAGTGTATTTAATTTACTTGATTGAAAAAAGTCATTATTCCAGGAAAATATCGTTTCAACCAATGAGAGGGATGAACCTAGTTATTGATTCGGAATAATATCACTCCTTTTAATTTATGTTTTAGTTTTCCAAGCTCGTTTTAATTTCCATTATTTATACATAAGTGGAGTCTAATACCAGTTCCCTTCTGTACCCTCTCCTCATATGTTTCGAGAAAAGTGAGAGAGAAATGTATTTTTAGTTTTTTATTTTGATATCAGGTTTAGTGCTCTCGAGTGGAGTCTAACCACTATTCCATACAATAAACTCATTTCTGTCAGACCTGAGCCTCAAATCAAAATACTTTAATACTTTTCATTCGTTTTGATAAAAGTCTGGTTTTTTGGGTGAAAATGTCTAATAATTAGCTTCAGATCTGAATTCTCATTATATCAAAGATTTATTATTAATCCATATATTCATAGAAATCATTAAAATAAAAAATATATTTTAATTATGGTATGACTTCATAACGACTTCTCTTCTGTTTATTTATGTTTTGATTTTATTTTTATTTATTTTTTCAATTTTATGTTTGAATTTGTTTTGTTCACAAAAATGTCGTTTCTCTCAAATCAGGAAACTCTGGAAATTAGAAACCATTTAATAATATGTCATAAAAAGGTATTTTTGTTTTATCATCTCTTGTTTTGTTTGAAATTCTCCTTGCTCCTTTCTCTGTTCAAAACTTTACCGTTTTTGAGTTGAGTTCAGTGCTATCTTAGATTCGTCAGTACTTTCTCCCATTTTGACCTAGTTTATATTTCAACATAATTGAACTTTTCCTCCCTGTTATTTACATACTCTAGTTTATTATCTTGGTAGGTGTGAAAATAAATTCAAATTATCCACACTCCTTTTTGACAAAATCAAGAATATTTTATTCCAAACTTGGATATTCAACAAGAACAAAATAGTTTCCCTGTCTTTACCACCAGAGCTCACCACTAATGAAATGTTTTTTAGATGAGCTAGCAATTTTTGTAGTTAATTCAGCAAATTATTCTAGTTTTTCATTAGTTTCTTGGCTTTTAATTTCTTAATTTAATCTAAAATTTACATAAAATCAGAATAAATTTGATTCAAAGTCTCGTTAAATGTTTTTATGGTTTTCTCTAAAAAAGTTTTGATGACTTAATCTCTATTCAAATGACTGTTTATTCGTAGTATAATAAGAAGTGATATGTGATGGACACACATCTGGTAAAGAACACCATTTTCTCAGTCAAATTACCCCCTCATTAGATCCAGGCTTAGTTTAGGGCCAAAGTTGAGACCACTTTTCATTTTTATGATGAGTTGTCTCCATTTCGGGCATTAATTTATTCAAATCAATTTCCAACTAAAATTATTACCAAGAACTTTGTTGAAATGTTATACCCTTTCTACTAATAAGTGGATATTTTTTTAATTTTCTTCAAATTAATACTCATTTTTAAAATCAAATGTTTTACCAATTATTTAGAAAAAGAGCTCAAAAACGGGAGAAAAGCGAAAATCGAAGCTATCGTCGAAACCGCCGAAGAAGATGACGATATCTAAGCCCGAAGAACGAGAATACCTCCATATTATCAAATCGCAGCCAAACGGTTGGGATAAGGGTTGGTCTCCTCAAGAGATAGTCGGCATTAACTCATTGAACTCAACCCTTGTATTTCTGGTCAAATGGACTAATGAGGAACAGACTATAGTTCTGTCCGAAGTCGCAAAACACAGGTGTCCTCAACTCGTCATTCAATACTATGAAAAGCATAGCGTTTGGGACGACTGATCCCTTCACTCATCCCTCAAGACTTCATTTCCATCGATGTTTTCGCCATTTTTTGAGTACAACTTCTTTTATGGCAATTGTTTGCACTCTTTTTGTTAAATAATTTTCGGTTCAAATCATTGTTTGCTTTGAATTCAAACCTTTTTCCTGTATTTAAGCCTTTAATTGAATTCAAAGCACTATTTCTTCGCTTTTCTCACATATTTCTGATCCATTTTCATAACTTTATTCAACTTTTTTGATCACTTTTGAATCCGGATCTATTTGCTCACTTGTTATACACCTTTTTGGAACTGTTTTGACTGACTATTGCCTCAAAATTGCCTCGATTTTAGACTCGGGTCAAAACAAATTGGATTTTAAAACAAACAAAAAAACTTTGACTCGTTTTCAGACAACAAATTATTGTCAATAATTGAAAACACTTTTTGATCTCTTATTAAATTGAATTTGTTTTGATTTGTTTCGGTTTCACTCTTATCCTGGTTCTCATCTAATTTCAAATAACCCTTTCTTTTCATTAATGGGTATATTTTGAGTCTGAAATCCATTGTTTTTTCACTAAAATAATTTTGTTTTTTTTTCGAAAAACATCTGAAAAAACATATTTGAAATGAAAGACTATTTTGTATTAAAAGTAATTTATTCGAAATACAATTAAAATTAATATAAATGTTATTAAATATAAGAAAAATTGTGTCTTAAATGTTGAATAACTTTGAAATATATTTCTATAAATCGTTGGGTTTTTGTCAAATGTTTTCTTTAATTCAAATAATAATACAAATGTTTTGTTAATCAGAATAAAAGACAATCAAAGGTCTAATTCGTTATAATTATTTCCATTTATTCCTCGATTAAAATCGTTATTTCAATTGTTAATTACGTTTCTTTCAATAGATTGAAATGTTTTTAATGGTATTTATCCAAAGAATTGTATTTTTAATGGTTTTTGTTTTGTTTGATAATTATTTTGAAAATAATATTATAATTCAGTCATTTGTTTAATTGTTATCCAAATAAAGAAAAATATTTTATTCAATAACTTTTGTCGCAAATTATTTCATTGGGAATAATGTAAACCATTTGTTTGATTCGAGCAAATAATGTCCAATAATGACCAAGCTCAATATTCTATATAAAACTTGTGATCATTAATTCGATAAATTAATTTGAAAATTGATCTAGACATAATTATATCAATTGGTATAACCTATTCAGCAGTTGAATTAAAATTGAAAATACCGATCAAGTTATCTAATAATTGAGCATGTACCTAATTGAAAAAGGAATCCCCAAGTGTGCCACTCCCAATACAACTCTAATAAACCTGGTGATTCTATTTACCTGATACTTTTGATCTCCCGTTCGTTTAACCCGAGCGGCGATCAAATTAGTGGTCACTTTCCGGCGATCGTAAGCCCAACCGATTTGAGTGAATGCTTCGATAAATAGTGTCGAGAAATTCCAGTTGTATTTCCAGCATAATTCTGACGCTGAATAGTCCCTGCTCATTTTCAAATATAAGATCTAGATAATATCCTTGATAAATTCAATTATTTAATCAGAATTTTGTGGAAACACTTATTATTGTTTCAGTTCTTCAGAATAAATATCACATTTTGTTTATTTGTTTTAAAAGAATGTACATGCTCATTAATAGAGTAATGTTGACCATTTTGAAGACTAACCTAGTACATTTAAACTCTTAAAACTTTAAAACTTAATAAAAATTTTTAAATAGAATTTAAAGTTTCAGAAAAAACGGAATTCAAACTGAATATTGTTGTGGTGTGTGTTGTGCTGTGCCATCAAAACACTTAATTTGAAGACATTTTCCTTTTTGCCGCTAATATACAAGAATTTTAGTCTTTTGCAGCCATGGATCAGATGTTTAATACCAACAGAAGTGATACTAATCTCTGATAAGACTTTTACTTTCAAATGAGTCAAACACTTGAGGTTTGCCATCGATTCCAATACTCTGTCAGTCAGTGAGTCTATAATAATGAAAGACAATTGTCTTAATTGCGGAACAATTAAATGAATTCCTTTAAAGAGTCTTTGAATAGTGTGACTCAATTCCAAAGAAATCAAATTCTTGCAACTTTTGAGATCCGTTACATCGGTGACCACTTCTGTCACCCGAAAAGACAACTTTTTTAGGCCTGAAATCTGTGCCAAACTTGTGATACATTTATTTGAGTCCGAATTGTTAGGAGAATAACATTTGAAGGAAAGGGATTCCAATTGAAGACAATTACTGGCAATCGATTCAATAGTTTCGACCCAAATATGTGAACCGAATCTGTCGTCGATTTTAAGAACTTTCAAATTCTTCAGTTGAGACAACTCTTTGACAGAATCCGTGTCTTCAATGTTGAGTCTGAAGAGAACCAAAAGCTCCAAATGTTTCAATTGATTCAACTTTTTGAGAGACAAATGTATTTCATTCGTCGGATTGTATTTGAAAACCAATTCATTGATTTTTACCAACTTTTTGGACAAAAAGACAGAATTGAGTTCTTTTTCCGACAGATGACTCACAGACAACAGATTCGGTGAGTTTTCGAGCAAAACATTCGGCACTTCTTTACCACAATTGCGAATCTGTTTCAACTGATGTCCAAACTTTTGGCAAAACCTCTTCAGTGACTCAGATTTCAAGCCTTTAAAGTCAAACCCAATTCCAGTCAAATGATTGCAATTCTCTGTAATTGTGTCCAAAACTTCGGTTGAGTTCACAAAAAAGCCTTTTATATCAATTGTGTCAATGAATTGGAATTTCTTAAGTATTTCTCTCAAATGTGAGACATTCAGAGTGTAGTCGGATATCAAATGTCTGGCATTCAGATAGTCTTTGGAGTCTTCTTCGCGATCACCGACTCTTAGAACTGTTTGTTTGTCGAAAAGCAATCTCTGGAAGCGCTTCGAAACCGTTTCGTATTTGATTTTGTCGACAATCGGAAGATAACTAATAATCTCTTCAAACAAGTCGTCACCAAATCTGTCGTCAAATGAATAGCGATTTGAATCCATATCTCAATTGGTTTTCAATTAATTTGATTTAATTCACAAAAACAGAAAAACTCTGAAAACAAAATTCGGAAACAAATCTCTGTTTTTGTGAAACCAATAAAATGTTTGACTCTTTTGGCGCGAAATACGAAATGATTTAAAAGTATTAAAATGTATGAAAATTTTTAATAAAACTTGAATTTGAATCAAAACGAATGACAATTAATAGTAATTAGAAATAATTGAATACATTTTGATTGCGTTTACTCTTGAAAAACGAGACCAAAATTTTATAACGTTTTGCAAAAACATTAAACGACTGGAAATTCAATTTTATTATAATCATCGGTGAAATTGAAACGAATGCTGTTGTGCTGTGCCATCAATTGAACCATATTTTCGGCCGTTTCGCTGCTTTTATCGAATTTACCGAAAATTGTGAGGTATTTGAGTCTTTTGCAGCCATTGATGATCTGCTGAATACCATTTGTGGTGATCTTAATCTTAGTCTTTAGGAAGACATTAATGTATAAATGAGTCAAATGTTTTAGGTTTGCGATCGATTCCAAGTGACTGTCCTTTAGTTGAGTTCCACTTCTGAATGTCAATTGTCTTAATTGAGGAACAATTAAATGAATTCCTTCGAGGATTCGGTAATTAATAAAACATAACCTCAAATGAATCAAATTCTTGCAATTCTTGAGAGGATTTATATCAGTTATCTCTTGTGATACTCGAAAACAAAACTTTTTTAAGTCCAAAATCTGCGCAAAACTTCGAATACATTGATTCGGATCACATTTCCGATTATAATTAGTGAATGAAATGTATTCCAATTGAAGACAATTAGTAGCAATCGATTCAATGGTTTTGACCGAAAATTCTGAGTCCAAAGAGAGATATATTTTGAAAGCTTTCAAATTCTTCAATTGAGACAACTCTTCGACAAATTGTGTCTTTAGTTTGCATACAAACTTAAGAGACAAATATCTCAAATTCTTTAACTTCTTGAGAGAAAGTCGTAACTCGTTTTGGAATTCTTCTGAAGATATTCGTATCAATACTTTGACCAACTTTTGTGATAATAAATCATTAATGAGTTCTTCGTCTCTCAGTTCTGTGACAGACAACAGATTCGGTGAGTTTTGGAGCAAAACTTTCATCACTTCGTTCCCAAAATAGTATCCGTCGATGTGTTTCAACTGATGTCCAAACTTTTGGAAAAACTTCTTCAGTGACTCGGAATTAATGCCTCTGTAGTCAAACCCAATGGAAGTCAAATGATTACAATTTTCGGTAAATGTGTCCAAAACTAGGCTCCGATTATCATTAGTGGAAAAATTCGTTGGAATCCAAACAATAGTATCAATGAATTTGAATTTCTGAAGAATACTTCTCAGATGAGTTACATCCACAATGAAGAACACTTCGTGGTATAGGAATAATTTAAGATTAGCCGCGGTATCTCTTTTCTCCCATATTGTTAATACTCTTTGTTTGTTGAAAAGCAATCTCTGGAAGCGCTTCGAAACCGATTCGTATCTAATTTTGTCGACAATCGGAAGATAACTCAAAATCAGTTCCAATAAGTCGTCGTCTATTCGGTCGTTAAATGAATAACGAATTGAATCCATATCTCAATTGGTTTTCAATTAATTTGATTTAATTCACAAAAAATGGAAAAATTCTGAAAACAAAATTCGGAAACAAATCTCTGTTTTTGTGAAACCAATAAAATGTTTGACTCTTTTGACGCGAAATACGAATTAATACAAACTTTCTTTACTTCAAATTAAAACATTTTATTCTCATAGAAATCAATTGAAATAAATATTATTTAAATTATTAATTATTATGTTTATTATCGTAAATAATATAACGTTTAGTCATTTATTCAATTATTATCCAAATCAATAATAATTATTAATTTCTTTTTGATTAAATGTAAAAAAACTTCAATCAATCCATTTATTTGGGAAAATAACTTACGTTACGTTCTGACGAAGACAGAGCTCATACCTGTCCATCACTCTAAGAAAGAAGAATGTACCATGAGCTGATTTCAATATTAAACCGCTCTGTCATTGTTTCCAAAAACAATCGCCAATCTGATAAGTCGTTCTCTTCGAGTTCTCCATTAATTGTGAAGTATTTGAGTCTTTTGCAGTGACCGGCGATGTATTGAATCCGATTTATTGTCATTTCTTTTAGAAATGAGATATTAATGTTTAAATGCGTTAAACAATTGAGTTTCACCATTGATTCCAAAACTTTGTCTGATAAAGGAATAGATCTTTGAACAGTCAATTGTCTTAATTGGGGAACAATTAAATGAATTGCTTCGATGATCTTTGGATTTATTTTCTCTAACTTCAAACTAATCAATTGTTTGCAGTTCTTGAGAGGCGTTATATCCATCAGCTCTTGTGGTGCACTAATTGTCAATTTTTTAAGACCTGAAATCTGAGCCAAACTTTTGATAGGTTTCTGTGAATGAAAGGACCCGGGTCTCACCTCTGTTGGGTCAATATAAATGCATTCCATGAAAAAGTATTCCAAAAGAAGACATTTAGTGGTAATCGACTCAATAATTTGGTTCCAGAATATTTGACCTGCACAGTCTGTGATTTTCAAGACTTTCATGTTCTTCAATTGAGACAACCCTTTCAAAGAGTTGGTGTTTAGTCTGATATCGTCGACACAAATACTCAAATATTTCAAATTCTTTAACTTCGAAAACTTGAGCCCCAATTGTGTGTAGTTTTCGGATTCATTTCCATAAAGACATAGACATATTTTCATCAATTTTTCGGACAAAACGTTGTTTTTAAGTTCTTCAGGAAATAATAGGTGTCTGATAGACAAAAGGTTTGGTGAATTTTGCAGCAAAACTTTGAACACATCTTCATTACAATAACATTTTCCGATGTGTTTCAACTGTTGGCCAAATTTTTCACAGAACCTCTTTAGTGACTCAGACTCTATGTTTATGAGACTCAAACTAATTGAAGTCAAATGATTGCAATTCTCGGTAATTGTGTCCAAAAATTCAGTCGAATTCATATTATTGGAGCGAAAGCTGTTTACCTTAATATCAAATAAATGAAACTTCTGAAGAAGTCTTTTAAAACGTGAGATATTTAGCATATCTGACGGCACCAAATCCATGGCCAAACTCGAATTTCCATCATATAAATCTTGTATGATATACAGACTCCAATGTTAAATCTTTAATGCCCTCTGTCTATTGAAAATGAATCTCTGAAACCTTTTTGACACCGATTCATATCTGAGTTTATCTCTTATCGGGAGAAAACTCAGAATCACTTCAAATAAGTCGTCGTCTATTCGATCTTCAAATGAATATCGTTTTGAAGTCATATCTGAATTGATTTCAATTCAAAATAACTGCAAAAATGTCTAAAATCTCAACAGAGGTTTGATTTCTTCTAAAATCTAACAAAAAATTTCAAAATTTGCGTCAAATTAAATAATTGTTTGTTTTGTGAATTTTTAAACATTTTTTATTTTAAAATTAAAGCTCTTTATTGTTATATAATTTAATTGAATTACACATTATTTACATTTGAAATATATTCGAAGATTAAATTGAAGATGAATTTGACCAAGTTACACACCTTTCTTTTTGTTGGTTGTAATATCGGCTCAATGTTTGAGGACATTATTCATGAGATACTTTTTCCACAATTTTTGAGCGAATTCTTTATATTCATTGGTGACAATGGAGGCCACAAACTCTGGCCCGCAGTTGTTCTCAGGATTAGGCGTTCCGAACAGACATTTCGACGATCTTTTCGGAGAGTATGTGCTTTTGGGGCTGTCCTCAGACTTTGAACTGAGTTTATAAAAGTTGTAATTAATTTCTAAAATTTTAACATTAATTTGAAATCAAACTTACATTAAATTTTTGATGGCTTTCCTTCGCTTTCCTTCAGTACTTTGAAATAACTTAGTTGTCATAAAAGACTTGGATATGTCGTCCCAAAGCACTTTCCAACCGTGTTTAGCACTGGCCGTTGAGTCTCCATTCAGTCCCAACTCTGTCGGCTCGGAATCAATTTGTTTGTCCTCACAGTTAATCAGTAAAACATTTAAACAAATAATATTAAAGTTAATCAAAATGATCAGTAGTTTCACACTCGAAGCCATAGGACAGGACAGGCAGTGAAAGTCCGCTGAAAATACATGAATGAAGTTGAGTTCAAAAGGCAATAAAAAATAACATTTCCTTTATTTGGCACAGAATTCAGTTCACGAGAAACGAAAGTTTATTTTGGGCTCAAATTTGTTGGTTTTCATTAAATTTTTTGCTTCAATTCTATTGAAATCAAAACCGGATTTCATGAGTTTCTGCTGAGAATTGACTGAAAATTGACACAAAAACTGTGTTTTTATGCCTAATATAACATCAAAATTGAATCCATTTTAAGACTTCATTGCAATTAAATATTTACTGAATTAGTTTCAGTGAATAGGAGTAGAAAAAAGTCAGTCAAAGAAAATAATAAATTAGTTTAATCTTAAGCTTGAAGTCTGTATTTGAAGTAAGCAACTTTTTTTGCCCAAAACTTGTCTTCTCTAAAGTTTTTTAATCCCTTTACGACCACTTCTCACGATTTTTTCGCTAATCAACAGTTAATGTGAGAGATATTTAACAAAAATAATTTGATTGTCTTTTTTGAGCTGAAAAAAAGTTAATCTCATTTCTTAGACATCCATTCGGATCTAAATTTAACAAAAGTTTGGCTCAAGTCTTGCGATGCAATCATCGCGTGAATTGGAAAACCGTTTAAAACATATCTTTAGATCTTTAAGTCATTGATATCTGTTATTAAAATGCAAGACATGTGTTGTCAGCAAATATTTTGTATTAGTATTGGGTATTAATATTAAGTTGTTTTCACTTAAGAATAGCTGTTTTAAAGAACATAATGAACTAGCAACTATCAAAAAAGGTTTCGTTTGATAAATGAAGATCAATGACTCGAATCAACCCTAATCTCTCTCTCTCTCTCTCTCTCTCTCTCTCTCTCTCTCTCTCTCTCTCTCTCTCGCATAGATTGATTAAATCAATGTCTCAACGAATTAATGGCTGTGTTTTCACTGGAAATACAACTCATTATTTGAGATAATTATAAGTGTTTTGCCCACAAAAAGATTGTATCGAATGAGACAACCGAAGAGCTGATCCCCAAAACTGGGTTATAGTAATTCGCTGTCGGATTCATTAGTGAAGAAAATTGAATATTAAGTAATCTTTGAATCTATTTATAAACCTCTTTATAATTGGATGAAAAATATTTTCTTCAATCGTTCGTTTCTCTCTCTTTTTCAGCACAGAATAAGTTATTGACCGCACAGGCATTCCTTTTGAATTGATTGGCAAATTACTCGAACATTTACGCTAATAAATACTAATTATCTGATCGATGTAAGAATCAATTGCTCAATGAATGCCTTTTTTATTCGAGTTAATTAACTATCAACTTTTGAAATAAGCTGAATTCATGTGGATCATTTATCAAGTTTTTGATCAAATTAACTAATTAATAACTGATCGATTGGACATGCTCGTCTAATTATAACCTAATAGATAAAGACCGTAATGAAGCGCTCAAACAATCTGATAAGAGTGTGTGAATCGGCCCCTGGCCTCTGGCCGTCACCTATTTTAAACAATGTCCCAGAAGTTACTCCTAGAACTATGGGCCAAACTTTTGACTAACTTTGGAGATAAATTAATTAGTTCCTGCACCATTGCTTATGGGACATACCTCATGGGACATACCTATGGCTTTCCTTCCATTCACTTACAAACCAAGAAAATAAATAAATTCCTCAAATATTTTGCAATTATTTTATTTTTTTTAAAAAATATTATTTTCTTATTTTCCACAAAACATTGAATTTTTTATAAAAATAATTTTAATTAAAACTATTTATAAATTAAAAACTAATACAAAAATTCATCGAAACAACCAATTAATGGACTCATCGTTTAGGAGGACAACGAAATAAAATATATCACAAGTAAAGAGTTTTAAACATAAGAAACTCAAACAAACGTATCATTAAAAATAAAAATACATTTTTTATATTTCAAACAACATTTCAATAGACTTAACGCAAAAAATTTTAAAAATCAATAATTATATTATATGGCAATCAATAGTTTGTATACATTATTCTTGCGTTGATTATTAATAACAAGAAATTGCAAGAATATTCTGGCGATAATTTGTTGGACACGAGATATGGGAATGAGATTTGAGTAAAACATTATTATTTATTTTGTAAGAAGTATTTTGAATTTGAATAAAACACTAGATTTTTGGATAACAAATATATTCTGAGTTAAGAATATGTGCCACAAATCACTTGATGTGAAGGCAAACAGAATTGTTTTCTATCGTCAAAAATTGAGCCCCGAGGACACACATATGTGTCTATTGTGTATGGTGTGCATTGAAAATAGATCCGACAGCCCTTTCGCACGTCAGCGACAGCACCGTTGTGTCTGTTGGCGCATACCATCTCTCCGTATTCGTAGTCAGAGTCAGTCAATTGGATGTCTTTATCGTAATCTAAGTCATATTTTGGAGCCACCGATGACTCTACTGGTGTCTGCATTGGTGTCATCGCCTGACTGTAGGCCTGTTCTGTAATCACCGGATTTTTGGTCTCCTTTTGGATATTATTCGGATTATATTTCGGGAGTTTTGGAAACTCAAGAAAATAAGCGTTTGTTATACGCTTTTGTGCGAAATCTGAGTTATGGGACAACACTTTGAGCAATATTTCAGTCAGTTTCTGATCTATTGGTTTGATGACAGCCCCGGGAAGGGCTGCTATCTCTTCAAGACTCTTGACTTGTGTGATGTCATCGCCAACATTCTCGACCTCTACTGCCTTAATACCGGAATCGATGTCTTTTGGGTGGAGTCGTCCATCAGATCCAATAACTTGATTGTCAATCGGCTTATCGGTCGACAAAACATATTTGTTTTCACCGGTTTTGTCATAAAAATGCTGATCTTCGGCTCCATAGTAGTCATCATTCCTTTGGTCGTATTTTCTGGGACTTCTCCGATCTATAATTACAGAGCTTTTACTCATATCTAAATTCCTGAGCGATTCCAGGGTAAGGGCTTCTGCAGTCTTAAGATCAGAGGTCGTGTTCTCTGTTTTATCATTGGTCTGATTGGAATTGAGGTCAGGTCTATACCTGACTGACATATAACTGTTTCGACTTTCGACCTGTTCGTGATCCCAATTCTCGAGTGGGCCCCCATTTCTCTTGAGGAACAAGTCTTTTCGCATCTCTTCGGGGGGAACTATAGGCTTCCAGCCGAGCATAGGCTGTTGCCAGCGAAACAAAGATCGTGGCTTCACTTCAACGATGGCTTCGGGCACCGGTCCCTCTTCATCGTTCTTGAACCAAATGGGAAGCTTTCTTAACTGCATTTGACTGTAATCCACTTCAATATAACGCTTTCGTCGAGATTTAGCTGATGTGTCCAATGTTGGGGCCGTCCTAACGGTGGGCTGTTCCTTCTCCATCTCTGACTTTAATGGCTTGAATTTTCCCTTACAATCGATGTCCTAATTATGAACGAAATAAATGTGAATTATACAAAATTGACCTTGTTCAAGATCTTTTACTCTTTTATATCCATGGAATTCATAGACCAATTTTCGGGGTCTTCTGACTTCAGCAGAGGGTCGGGGCTCTGAGTCTCTGGCAGTCTTCTCCTTGACTTTGAGGTCAGTATACAACGGGATTACGAACTCGTGTTTATCATTACTGGAATCGGCGGTCAGAGAGCTGTAGTCATTGATAAACTCCGAGCCCTCACTCTGTTTGTCGTCTTCAAAGTTATTAAACTTCTGGCGATTGATCTTTGATTGAATGGACTGCAAATATGAGGCCAACTGTCTGACTGAGCCGTAGTTATATTGAGGCAAGTCGTGAATGGCAGCACCCAATCTGTTCTCGTCTATTACAGACTCATTCTCCTGCACATCATCGTTGCTATACGGCTCAAGGGATGGACTCTCGCTATTCATATCTTTAAGAAGTTTTAAATTACATTTCAATCAAAATCAATACAAAAGGATTAAAAACTTTTGTCTGTAATTAAAAATGATTTTCTATTTGTTTATTATTAGAATGATTTTCGAGTCAATGGTTTGATAGTTAGCGCCGATGGGAGCCTATTATCCAGGAAACCAGTTGCCAATGAAAAGATTTTCAAATGACTCAGAGCCTATACTATAGCAATAATTTATCTGAATTTTAAATTAATTTCACTGATAAGCGAAATAACTTTTGATTTGAAATTCAAATCTACGAAACGTGAGAAACACTCCAAAGAGTTAATCGTTTGTATAAATCTTATACTCAATCAGACATTCCCTTAATTACTCCATTAATTGAGTTTTAATCGAAATCTATATTTCTATACAATAATCTTAAGTTTGTTTTCATGACTCAGCGAAAAGTCATGCTTTTCAACACTGATTTAGTAAATCAGAGCAATTATTCTTCAAAAATAATGGATAACCCTTTCATTTATTGGACAACCCATTAGTTTGGAACTCTTTTCAGAGACCTGTCTAAGGGTTGGAACATTTGATTGAAAATTTTCATCAATCAATAGATAAGAACTGAATCTCTTTTTTCTCTTTTCTTTGAAGTATTTTAAACTAATTTTTCTTTTCAGTCGATTAATAATTAATAGAAAAGCATTTGTTATATGAGTTTAATTTTTTGAGGATATTTATAATCTTGCAATTAAATGATTGAAAATGACAGAAAGAACACAAACCCAGATTAATATCAGGTGTCGAAGGGATGAAAGAATGGGAGAAGTCAGGCGCCAATAGATGCTCCGGTTTTTGTGTCATCGATGGCATAAAATTCGTGAAAAATTGTGATTCTTGTGATGGAAACGGACTGTGGCTCTGATGGTGTGCTGAGAGAGGGATAACTGTCTGTCCTTCAGGTATCAATTGGTCAGGGTGAACCAGAGGCAGAGGGCCAGTGTTCTCTTGAGGTAGAGTTTGCTGTTCTGACTGTTGGGGGTTTGTATTTTGGGGCCGAAACACAAGTGATTTACTCAAAGATTTGTAAACTGTTTTATACAGCGATTCATAAAACTTTTGAAACCAATTGGAAAATATCGAGCGTTTCATTAAGACGTTTGATTGGGCCATAAATTGGTTCGGGATCAGTTTGAAGTTGGGAACAAACTTAGCTTGTAACTTTTCTAGGAGTTTGAAAAATGTTTTGAATGATCAAGCCTATGAAAATAAGAATGATTACCATGCTGTTCCCCTTGAATTAATTTGGGAAGTGATCTGACAAATTGTTGTCGTTTCTCGATCTGAGCCGACTCTACCTCTTTAGGGATCATACAAATGACGCCGAACGGAGTCTTTGTGGCGCTGACCACCTTTGGGTTCCGACACAACACCGCAGGCGAGACATCGCTTTCATTGGCACTAATCTCTTGAAGTCTTAAACATATGATTCCTATAATAATAATATTGTTATAAATGATTATAACTTATAATAATAGGGTTGAGAATAATGAAAACAAAGTTAAAAAGCAAAATAAAATTAAATCGAAATAAATTTGTTTTGAAAGTACCTAGCCATTTGTTTGAAAGCTAATTGATCTGTTGAATAAATGAACTCGAAATCGATTTTAATTCCTTTCAATCTTTTTGTTTTTATTTCAGACACATTTGAATTGTTTTTATAAATCTTTGATTTCTTTTATATTTTGAAAAAACAATTTTTATTTTTGATTTGAATTTTATTTTTCACTTCTAAACAATCGAATTGTTTGTCAGACAAACGAAATTCAGTTCATATGATAATCAAAATAATATATATTTTCAGTGAAAGAAATCTTAAGTGAAATAAACAACTCTTTTCTCAATCAGACAAAAGCTTTTTCTTCTCCTCTGAGATGAAAAGAATTTATTTTGAAAAATAAAATACTTTTCATTAGAAATCTGATAAAAATGAATGTTATGTTAAGAGAGAAGAAATGTTTATCTAAAGCACAGAATGAAAACAGAGGCCAAACACTGGAAGCGATGGTCTATATTCAGAGCCTTTAATTTCATGTCTATTATAATTATTATTATTTTAACATAACTTTTGATAAAAGATCTGAATTTAGTGATAAATGCAATGAAAAGTATAAATTTTCCTCCAAAAATGCCTATAAAATGGGAGTTTAACCCTGCAATTGATCACAACCTATGGCTAAGAATAAAATAAATATCAAGACGTGTTTTGTCTGTGGTTTGCATTTGTCTGCCAGAGCTTTGACTTTGAGTTTGGTCACTAATTATGGTATTTTTCAAATCAGTTGTCTTATCACTGAATGAATTAATTGTTTTTTTGTATTAAACTCTTTTGTGTTTA
>JAQGBD010001021.1:0-20088 GCA_034698165.1 Punctoribates punctum | reverse complement strand
TGAAATCATTTATAGACTGATTACAAAAGAGACGACACTTTCGGGAAATTAGAATAATAATCGAATATTAAACCGAATTAATTTCTTGAAAGACAGAATATTTGCAAGAATAGTATTTTTTATTCACTTTTGTTTGTCATTTTGAATGCATAAATTATTTTTTAAACTAATCGAATATTGAACAGAATCCAAGTATCGTTAAAATTATTAAATCTGAGCCATAAAACTGAGTGATCATCACTTGGAGCCAAAGTCTTATATCTGTATAATTAATAAACATTAAAATCAATATTTTATTTGACTTCTTCTAAATAAAAAACTTCAAAATTAGGGCCCCATTGAACTCACGGGTAGTCCCAATGAATTAGAACCTGTGCTGAGACCAGAGTTAAGCCACAAATCTATGAGATGTCACTATAATTCTCGTTGAGTTAATTCAGTCCATAAACTGATTTCTTAGCCATTTCTTAGGGAACTACTGTTTTAATGGTTTGCAGTAATGATTAAATTTATTGAATAATTCATTCAATTTGTTTGAACAGTAATTATCGGTTATTCTGTGCACTAATTAAATGTTAAGGCATTCAATGTCTTAATCGTTTTAATCTAATTATGCGAAATATAAGCCAAGAGAGGAGAGGAAGGGATAGGACATCAATTTTATTGACAGCACAACCACTTCTGATAGTCCGCTATTTTCCCAGAAATAGATTATTATTTATGTATTTCTCCAAAACTTGAACTTTAGATCAAAATTATAAGAAATTAATTTTAAAATTCAGGTATAGTTTGACCAAAGATTGTGTCCAAAGAAAGAGATTAAACTATTAATCATTTTAGAGATAAGAATATTTTCTCAGCTCTTAATCCTTTAATTTTGTTTACAACTTTGGGAAAACCATAGATTACCTGAAGTCGAGGTCCTTTAAAATGAGTAATTCCTGTAATTGTTTCATAACATTAACCAAAATATTGACTCAAAATCAAATGCCTGAGAATTTTCAACTTTAATAACTAGTTAAATGAAACGAATTGAAACAATAATTTTTGCTTGATAATTCTTTGCCCGGGTTAGCTAGCTCACTGAGGCCACCCTAATAGACACCGGTTAAAGACCTTTCCTCTGCCGCCAAACCCGCAAAAAATAGACTAATATTTGAATAAGTTTGATGTAAGTAACCCAGGAGGGCCAAACTGACCTGCTACACTTTACCACCGCTTGAGTTGCACTCATAATTCATTTCATTTCGCGAATTTGATGAAAATAAATGAGTGTTTTACCTTGATAAATAACTTTTTCTCTGCTCTTTTTATGACTTAATTCAATTGGATTTCGAGTTTTGTTGTCAAAAAAGCGTTTAATTTTCACAAATAAATCACCGGAAAAGATATTTCTGACGACTGACTACTGTCTATACCTCTCCTCTCCCTCTCCTATCCCTTATTGAGGCGAAACAAAAATTGAAGAATAATTAAATAAAATAAATAAATAAATCAAAAACACATTTTGGGCCTAAAAAATGCAATATATCTACAGAAATATGTATTTATATAGACTTTATACAGACTGTTAGACTTCTTTTTGTTGCTCGGATCAAAATGATTTAAGGCACTCACTAATTAAGCGCTCAACAGATGAAAAGCACAACAAATCCAGTGCACAGACTTCGAGAGCTCAGAATAATCAAAAATCAATGATTAATAGCAGCTAAAAGTTAATTAGTTAGGGGTCAGTGGCTCTTGAATCACCTAGATTGCCTCATTTGCCTGATGTTTTGTCTCCTATTTGATCTATCTAAGTTTCTCAATTTGAATACTGTGTCAACTCATTTGTTAACCAGATTTAAGTTCCTATAATTGATCAAGTTTACATAAATGCGCTCAATTTCGACCATCATATTTGTTCTTGCTCAAATATTCCGCTCTCTTATACCGAAATATCTGTTCTTATTTTGACCTAAATTGACAGCTTTCCATCTCACTGTTCTTGCTTGGTGATTATTTACGTGAATTTCAGATCATAGGTTCAATGAAAAGGTGTTTGAAGTTTTGGCTATTTATGACAAGAATAAAGTTTGTTTGTTTGTTTGTTGCTAGATCATCTAATAATTGTATTCATAAAATCCGATCAAATATTTAAATCCAATTATAATTGTCTTTATATTTGTCGCCAAAAAACCAATGAATAAAAGGAAAGGACTATTTAGTGTTTAAATGGAGCATAAGGTCAGTCAGTTTGGACAGAATCGGGAGTGAAACCCAAAGTCCACTAAAATCAAGTGTCTGTGGAGTGACTTAATTCTAGATCTATAAGAAGGGGCACAGAATAAGCATAAAAATAGCGATTATCTCATATTTGAAATAAGAGAATTGGATTCGGCGTTCACCAAAAGGGCATAAATTAGCAAGGCATTCCGCTTTTATGCCAATGTAATTCCCGATTCGAGCGCCAATCACCAACTGGGATATTAACTGAATAAATATCGTAATTCTTTGCCATTTTTTATTACAATACAAAACTTCGTGAGTATATAATATGGTCGTTAAGAGCCCTCTCTGTCCCCACGGCAGACGACCTCAGATTTGGTTGAATGGGGCGCCACCCCTACACATACACTTCTAAAACGATGTGCATAAATCTGATCAGGGCAATATTGGCCAGGCCTGGCTTTTTTGCTCAATTAACTAATTGGTATCAGTTTAATGATGGTTACCATCGTTGGCAGGTTTCGAGTAAATACTTGTTTTTAATTCTCTTTTGAGTCTCGACTTCAAACAAAAATCTAATAGAAAAATAAGAGAAAAAGAATCTCTTATTAGACAAAGAATTTTGATCAGCCTTTCCATGAATTATCGGTTTTGAAAACATAATAAAAATATCATTTTATCCCATTTTATGCGATTTTGTTGCCTTTCATATAATAGTCAGTTGAAAATTATTATGATTGAAGTCATCAGGGTCAAGTTCATTATATCTTATATTATTTTTAAAGCTTTTTTCAAATAAATTCTTTAACTCCTAAAACAATAAATATTTTTTAACCAAAATAATGCCATTTTCATGCGACGACCAAGGTGGTGCTGGCGACAGTGCGCTGGTGCTGCTCCTCATAAATTGTGTTTTTTACCGAAGTTCTTCATATTTGTTATCGGAACGGCTTTGAAACGAGCATGGTGAGATCTATATGGAATGAGAGATAGGTCTGCACATCCCTCCCAACCAGACTGACCCATACGATAATGAGTTTGCGACTGAGAGGAGAGTCAATTAACGATTGGAAATTGTTTCTAGTACAAAAAGGACATAACAGCTGCTTTTATGTTGGTCTTTGAGCGGAAACCCAGGCACGCCCGTCATAACTCTGTGCTGTTGTGCCCTAACCACCAGCACCGGCACAAAAACGACATTATTTAAATGTATATTTTTCGGTATTGAATAATTCAGTGGTCTTTCGTTATATACCGCCACCAGTTATACAGTCTATAGATCTATAATTAAGTCCAGCGCTCAGGCCGTCAGTCGAGTTGTCGTGATTTTTTTCACCAAGGATTCCGTGTAATATACTCCAGGGTCGGACAGCCAGCAGTGGTTTGTCATTAAGTTAATTAATTAACGAATCATTAGTTTTCTGTTTCAATCCTTTTTCTGGTAATTTAGTCGAAAAATTCACTCATTGTTTGAAAGTATTTGACGAAAGTCAGTGACAAAGCATTTATTAATCATTAAATAGTGGACTGAAAACAACATTTCCTTCTCTTCTGACTATTAGGAGACGAATATTGATTGTGTGAAACGTATTGACTGATATGTGGTTAATATAATTGATAATTGTCTGACTGTTTGCCACCGAAACCTATTCACAAAAGCAATTATAGCCGAGAAAAATATAATGAGAATAATATAATTGAATTTCATTATAATATAATATTCGGTGAGATTTGAATCACAGAAGAAAAGGCAACAATATTTCAATACATATATTTTGGGGATAATAAGAGACACTGACCCCCAACTAATTAATTTTAAGTCGCTATTAATCATCGATTCTCAGCTCATTCTGTGCCCTAGCAAACAGTGTGTGTCTGAGCTTTCATCTGGTGAGACCTTAATCAGTAACTGTCTCCGAACATTTCCATTTGGCCAAAAAAAGTCTATATTAAACATATATTTCTATAGAATTATTGCATTTTTAGACCCAAAATGTAGTTTTGATTTATATATTTACTTATTTTTCCATTTTTGTTGCCCCCATAGAGAAGAGGAGAGGAGGGGTCAGTAGTTTTTTCTCCGATTTGTTGTCAAAATTAAATGCATTTCTGACAACAGACCCGAAATCCAATTGAATTCAATTATAAATATAGAGATAAATAGAGAAAAAGCAAATATCAATTCGGGAAACAAACTGTTAAATCATTTAACACTTCACACAATCAATGAGTCCTCCAGAGGCTGTCCAAAGACTTTGCGGATCAGATTGTAATCAAAATGAATCGATATTTTATGCAAATCGACTTTTTCTTCAATATTGTGATCAAAATGAATGATTGTTTGCTATAATCTCTGATGAAAAAACTTTTTACAATAGTTGTGCCTACGATTAGCACCGGCCCTAAGCAAAGCCGATTAGGAACTACACCGATAATTGAAAAGGAACGCCATTTTCGCCAAATTTCGACATAAGTTATAGAGATTTAGACCAAAAATAGAGATAATTTTTATTTCCTTCACTTATCCGATAAATAATTCAAACGTTTTTTAATTCCGGAGATTTGTAGTAATTTTCACATCAGTTGATAGCTTAGTATCCGAAGTGAACTCCAGTCATGACTTTTCTGGAGTCAATTCGAGTGAAAAACAGGAACCAAATCAGTTGTTTCGTTAGTTTTCCAATAAATTAAATTAAATATTAGTTTAATTTGTTTTAATGAGCTCTAAATGTTGTCATAAAATGTGAGCACAGTTTGAAATATAACCTAAATTTTATGCACAATTCGCTCACAAATCACTGATTTTAGAGAAAGAGAGAAATGTCTCAAAAAAAGTCCTTTTTGTCGGAATTCATTGCGATTCAGTTAAATAAGAAATAAATCAGAGGAGAAAAGTAGTGCCCTTTCGGCTAACAGTGCAGTAAATATCGATATGTTTTATGATTTATTCATTAAAATAAATCAAATGAAACTCTAATATAAAGCTCTCTTTGAGACCAATCCAAGCGTTTTATAAATTTTAATCTTTGAAATACTTGTTGAGCTCTACCGTCAAAATAAATTGGGGTTAAATTGAGTTATAAATCGATTTCTTATGACTCGAAATCATAATAATAAATACAATCCATTATTAATACACTTTATTCTGTGCTCAAGTCCTGGCCTCACATAGACTAACCGTTAATTTAATAATCAAATAAATATTTTCTGCTTTTTTTATCCGAAGACAAAACCAAAATATGTTTGTATTTTGTTTATGGTTACAAATTAAGCGCCGGATTTACAGCGGAGGCAATAAAACAGTTGAATGAAAAAAAGCAAACATTTTCTCCAATAAAGTGAAAATCCATTGAATTCAATGGAAAAGACATGAAAAGAAATGAGCAAAACAAACAACAAAACACTGGGATTTAATTTATAATAAACGTATGAATTAATCATTGAATAATTTGACCTCAAAACTGATTATGCATTCAATTTCGATATATAAAAGAGTTTTAATACATTAGATGTGGAGAAAAACACTTACGAAAAGCCTTAGCTTTTTATACCTGAGTTTCTGAGTTATTATTAGTGATATTTTTCATTGAAATTCAAATTCTGCAAAACTCTTGGCTCTTATTCAAGAAAATGGGAAACAAAAATAATAACCGAATCTCAGTATTAATTGATTGCAATGCAATTGATATGCATTTTATAACCAAAACTCTGTGCAAATCTAAGCGAGGAATAAAACGACGTCTTATTTCTTGGTATTAATTTTATTTTCCAATTCGTAATAACAAACAAATTTCGGTCGGAATTGAATTTGCATTCATTTGCTATCAATGGCCGAACTATTTATTATTTTGATAACTTTATTCTGAGCGATGAAAATGTCAAACTAGAACAATATTCAATCTCCTAGTTAACTGTTTATATTACCTGTGCTACCTGTGCATTGTGTGGCCTGTGCTACCTGTGCACTGTGTGGCCTGTGCTGTGCTCCTCATTGCAAATGTATTTTTCATGTTATCATTACAAAAGTGATTATCATTTTTCTTCTTTTTTCTTCAAATAACCGAATATTATATACAAATGAATGAAAATTATTCAAAAGTTGATCGAAAAAAGTCTTTTAGTCTCTTATATGAAAAGTAAGAGAAGAGAAGAAAAAAAAAATTAATTCATTTTCTTATTCATAAAAATGGTTTGAATTTCTAATGAGTTAATTAAGTTTGAAATCTAATGAATATCTCGATTATCGCCGCATTTGATCAAAACGTTTGAGTTTTCGATCCATAAATTTTTAATTGCATTTAATATATCGCCGTTTCGTTCACTCATTAGATGTTAAGTCGAAAAACAATCGTCTGTTCCTCCGATCAGTTCCGACACCTCAGCCAACGAAAGTGACTCTTAATTGTAATCAGTCTAACGTATGATTTGGAGAGTCAGGGGCCGGGCGTTTGTGTTTTTAATCGTGTTGTTGGCAGTGCCGGTGCTCCCATGTGTAGGACCATTGAGCAAAAACATGTAAAATAAGTGACTGAAACTATTACGGGTCATTCATGCCTAACAATAGGCTCTGGCAGAACTACAGGCGTTTTTTCAGCTCAGGTAATGCTCAACAATATTGGATTTCAGTAACACGACTAATACCTTCTCATTTGGAAGGAAAAGGTCTGAAACTCACTCTTGAATTATTCAAAACTAACATCCGGTGCTTTGCTTACCATCTATTTCTATAACTAACACAACAGAGAGAGGTATAGAAGCGTTCGTTTCAATGATTACAGACTAAGAGTTGTCACAAACAAAAAGTATAGAAAACATACACAAAAATAAGAGAATCTCTTAGACTAAGACTGAAATTCATAGGATTTTGGTTCGTAATACCGATCTTAAGATACTTCTGAAGGCGTTTTCCCTGAAATGCATTCAATAAAAAATGCATTTGTCGTCCACTAAATCACAGTTATGTCAGATATCAAAGACTTACATCGATTCTGATCTCTATATTATTCATAGCATTATTTGTATGCGTTTTGCGCCAAACCTAACATTACTGACAAGAAGAGCGAGAGTTTGTTTCTTCACAACTTTTATATGTGTTTTGCATAATCTTTGCACATATAATAGGGTACCAGACCTCTCACCAGTCCTCTGATGAGTGGCATTACCAACAAAGCAAAAGAATAACACTTAGAGTTCTTGTGGCCAACACTTCATTTAAATGTTCGAGTGAAATTTTTATTTTATATTTGCGTAATATATATAATATTACTCCACTATTAATAATGAGCTCCGCCTCAAACTTAATACACAGAATATTTTGCATATATTTATTGCCAACGATTTCTCTCCCCTTAAATAATGGTTTAAAAAGCGTTTCCCTAAGAAATGAATGGATGAATGAAAGACCAACTGTTGAGAGAAATGTAAAATTATTTCAAACATAAACTTCAGCCAAAACTATGGATAAACAGAGAATTTATTCAAATCTAAACGAATAACGATTTTATTTTATTGCAATTTTTAAGTAATATTTTCTTTTCATGAAAACCCATTGTCTGACAGGAAGGCCCTCATATATAACCAGTCTTTCCACGAGTTTTTCGACTCAAACGATCGCCAATCAGTTTCTGATTAAACACTTTGTTATATCGAAATACGTTTTGAGAGAAAATTGGAAATTATTTCCAACTTTTGTTGGCATTAGTTATGAGCAAAACTTTTCTCCTCTGAAACAAAAAATCAAATCCAATCGTGACTTCAAAAATTGTATGACAAGTGCTGTGCTATTCTGTGCTGCCAAAAGGTATTCTCAATGTCTACGGAGCGGTAATTGAAAATTTTCATTTGGCGAACAGAAATCTGCTCAAGGATAGAATTGTGTGGCCACAGATTTATTGAGATATAGTTCCAAGAATTTTGTTGTAAAAATCTCAACAAATATTAATAAATCATAAAATAAAGCACTGGTGTATCCCTCAGACGAGAAGGACTGCCAACTGTGTCAGCGTAGAAAAATGGGCTCATATTTCTTATTCTTATTTTTGTGCTTATTTGTGCTTACTCATACAAACTCATACAAACTCATACCAACTCGCAGTCACTCATATTTAACATCAGAGCAAATGATTTATTTGAAACACAGAGTCAATAACGCGAACCAAAGATCAGAATTAAAATCTTTTTTCTCTCTCTTTCACTCTATTATCGAAATTGTTGTCCATTTTGTTTGCTTTCACCTGAGATACAGATATACATCATATACTCAATGGGCTGTTCCCCTCACTCGTGCTCTTTAGTTATGGTTATTGTTTTGCGCAAATATTGTTAAATATTTCGTCTATTTTGTGAAGTAATTGGATTTTCCAGAAATTAAGAGATAAATGTCTACAGACGTGAGGGGTATCCAAGGGGTCCACTGACCCCTTAGTTAGCGGATAGGGTTGTTGACTGAAGTACTGTGCCATCATTCAACAGATCTGCCTCCTGTAGACAAAGTATCGGTTGCCCTAGGTTGGTTTAATAATTGGCATTCGCCTGTCAACCCCTGAAAATGCTGTTGACTCTCACTTATAAAGAGTAACCAATCCATTATGTTTTAACACTAATTTCCTGTTCACCTGATGATGAATAGGGCCAATCTGACAAAGAGCTTCTGTCTGAGCAAGATAATTTTAGTTTGCTTAGCGACTATTCTATTATCTGGTCGTTCATTCATTTCAAAAAACGCTTTTTTCAGATACAGTTTTTTGTGGAAAACAAAACATTTCTTCAAAAACATAATATATTTCTTCTGAAATGTCATTCGCTGTCAGAATAAAAGCAAAAGTATTTCGTTTAAAAACAAACTCAACGGATATAACATCTCTCACGCGAACCAAATGTTAAGACACTCTAATTTACTAATGAAATGTTGCATTTCTGATGGCTTTCAAAACAAAAAGAGCTTGGCAAATGAGCGAAACAGTTTCTTCTTGTTTGTTTCCCTTATCGCTTTTCTCACAACTCTTCAGTGATTATCAAATCAATCAGTTTTTTGCAGAGAAAAACTTTGCCATAAGTTCTGTCAGAAGAAAATAAGTCGAAAATCTTGATATTATTTTTCATTATTAATACACTGTTTATATAAGTCATGAATTTTTATTTGAAAAATGCTTTCATTTGGAAAATCTTTCTCTCAAAGGGGGGAAAAGCGGAGAGAGAGAGAGAGAGAGAGAGAGAGAGAGAGAGAGAGAGAGAGAGAGAGAGAGAGAGCACATGGAGGGCATACATGCAAAACAAGATCTCTAGTTTAGATGCAAATCTCGTCAAAACTTTTTGCGTTTCGCAGTTTAATAAAACGATAAGACATTGAGAGTAGTCATGAACTTCGAAACTCTTTTTATTCATTCCTCTTATTTGTGAAACATTTTTATTTTAGTTTTTTATAATTTTCTGTAGAAATATATAAATTTTAGCAAATAATCAGATGATCTCCGGAATCAAAAGTCCTGATACTTGATATGAAAAGAGAAAAAATAATTGTGATTAAGTCAGAAATGTTTTAGATATCAAACTGATTGAAAAATTCATCAAAACTTTTTGCTATAAAAAAGTATATTTTATTTCTTTTGCCGTCAAAAAGAGATATCCCAAAGATTTATGAGAAGAGGAAGAGATCACAAATTGATGGGAAGACTCGTTAAGAAAATTATGGCATTTTCTCAAAACATTTTTATTTGTTTTATAATTTAAATGCCTTTTTTCAGGCATTTGATTGACAGCTAATGGGCTGAGAGTCGAGTCAGTCAACACTTTCCTCTCAGATATTTGATTAGATAGTGTTTAAACAGTTTTCAATTTAAAACTACTGAATCTATTTCACAATTTGTACGTCTTTTGCTTTTTTCTGCAATTATTTTAACACTTTTATCACTCTTTTGGTCAAATTGGAACTGATATCAGGAAATTGAATCTAATCTAGGTCTCCGATTTTTAAGGCTTCCAATAAAAGCAAAATATAATCCTGATTAAGTACCACTTTCTCTACACGTAAGGCTCCAAGTGAGCTCTTTTATACCCAAGGTTATCTCTGCCAAATCATTGCATAACATTGTGTCTATTGTGTTGGGCCCCTCACAGCCCCCTCACAACCCTTCACAACAAAGCCATCAGTTTTGGTCATTACTTGGTTTCAGTGTTTCAATCAATCCCTCTGAGGGACAGACTGTTGTTAATGGCTTTCCAACTCTTATGCTTCAATTTTTCGGCGATGACTCTCCACAAGGGGCCAGACTTCGACTCCAATAATGACTTCTGAAATCTAGCTCTAAATATCCGGTATATGTTCTAGACTAAAAAATATGATCCAGTTGAGATTAGCTCTAATTATTCCCAGTTTGACGAGAATTTGAAATTCAAATAACATTTGATTATTTCGCCACAAAATTATCGATTCCTTTAATGAATATATTTATTAGTAATTTGAATATAAAAACTGTAATCACACGAAATGGAGCCTAAAATAGAGTAAATTATTTACTGGTTTATAGTTTATTGAATTTATATATTTCTCTCCACAAACAGTTAGAATAAATTTGATGCCAACTCTCTATACGAGAGGAGAACTGACTGCCAGTCCTTTCAAATACATTCCAAGCATTGAATTTAACGATTCATATATTATAAGTTAAAAATCTTATGATTGCGTTAATATTATGTTCACCTAGATAATCATTCATAAGAAATGGCCAGATTTACATGATTAACATGAGTCCTATGCAGTACTCGCCAGTCCTGCTGTGAATTTACTGCACTCACACCGGCCTTACATAATAATCAGCGAATTTTATTAATTTTCTGTCTGATTATGTCTGAGCGAAGCCAAGAAATTATTTAATTACATTACATGAGTTGTTAGCAATCAGTGGCAACAAATCCTGTGCCCACAGCGCTCACCCATACACTCCGAATCTGTTTTTCATGTAATTAAAACTTGGATTAAAGGCTTCAGTTTAGGCCTCAGTTTTGAAAAACTTCTATCCTATTAATGGCAGCAAAAGTTTGATCCGTTTCTCTGGGTCAGTATAATGACTGTCCATCACTACAGAGTCGTTAGGAGTAGCGATAGGAGTAGTGGTAAAACTAGTGGTAAATACGGCTATTATTGCAATCTGTGGCTTATGTTAGGACTGACTACTTATGCCATATTACGAAACATTAATGTTCTTATTGTTAGAGTTATATCCGATTCAAACACTACTTCTGTAACTAATTGTGTCTTTCAATTCAATTTCATTCTGTGCTCTCTTATTGTTGACCGAAAATTCCAAATCCTTCGAGAATTTGACGTCAATGCAAATGAGAGATCAATTGCCGGATCTCTACTCCAATGCATTCAATTTCTTCATAACTTTCCTAATCAGTTACTAAGCCTTTATCAAAATCAAAAATATAGACTCAACAAGATAAATTCAACATTGATATCAATTTATTACATCATATAAACTCGCTTGCTAAGAAAATGAGCAATCCAATTATTATTAATCCAATTCCATTGTCTTGAGGGCCTCGAGTTGAGGCATATTTCCTAACTTCACCTTGCTTAATATTCCTTAATCTGATATATATTGGATAACATGTTATTCATTCTTGCCTTGGATCAATAACTCAGGTCATAAACAAGTAAACTCTAATCATATTCTAATATTCTGTTCAAATAGAGACGAAAATCATAAAAAGATTAATCTAATAATAAGATGATCTCGATATTGATCCGGCTCTCTATATGTGCTCTTATTATGAAACTACATTTATAACTTGGATAAGATTGGAGGTAAACCTCTGTCCAACCCCAAAGTCGATGCTCTTGATGAATAATGTTCTCAATAATCCGAGTCATTTAATTATAGCTCTATTCTGGTTGGCTTTGAGTACATAAAAAATGATATAAAATATTAATGTTATGAATAAATCATTGAAACAAAAAGTCGTTTCCAAGAAATATTGAAAATAAAAAAAAATTTCTAAAATATTAATTAATTTGAAAATTTATGAGAAATTGATTAAATTGGAGCAGAATTTGGAAATAATCTAAAAATAAGTCCTCTCCTCCTCTACTCACAAATTAAATATGAATTTAATTAGCGCTTCAATATATGGGTGATTTAAAAGCAAGATTATCTGTACGGATATCAAAGCGAAAATTGCATTAAAAACAATTTTCTTGTTTGTTATTTCGCTTTAATATGATATTAATCGGCAATAAATTAAATTTCGAGAGTTTTTTAAATTGAATATTAATTGAATACTAATTGAAATATTTATTACGAAAAACAGATTATTTTTTTATATAAAGATATTTATTATTTATTTTTTTTAATTAACGATAATTTGCCAGAAATTAATTACAAGAGACGTAAAGAAATTTATATTACCTTATCTCAAATTATTAGGAAAGCCGTCAAAAGAGTTGGCCTTAAATTAATGGCACTTCTTTTCGGACAGTCCTCTGATTAAACTCCATTTGAAGTTTCGTTTTTAATAACTCTCTTTCGTCAGCCATTTGGCAAATAATCACCAATTAGTAAAAGAATAAGAAAAATCATATCATTTAAGAACTACTTAAGAAATAATTTAAGAAAAAACTCTGAAATGAAATTTGAAAAAACATTTTAATCCTCTTTTTTGAGTGAATTCCTTTGCCTTCTATTCATATCGCAAATGAGTTGTCGAATAAGTATTACTTCACTTCATATCTGGAATGAGAGGCGAAAAAAGACTGATTTTTTGTTCTTATTTTTCAAAATTAGTTTAGAATAAGTAAAAAGGTTTCGAAATAAACTGATAATAGGTTCTGGAAAACTGAGACCGAAATAAGAGCCACGAGCAGAGAAAAAACGCTTCTTTAGATCGAATTCCTCCACTTTTTCATTCAGTGATAATTTAATTTGATATTTGTTGAAAAGGAGTCTATTATATCAGATGGAGAGTTGCTTTTCTGCTGGAGTATATATACCTGTTAGTGTTCGGCTCGTTAACCAATTGTGAGACTCGCACTTCACTCACTTTCACTGACTATTCCCTTATCTCATGAGTTGATCGCCTTTTCAGAGACCGAAAAAAGTGAATTTCTTTCCACAAAAAGAGATGTGAATAGATTTTTAAGAATAGGAACCACTGATGAGTAGAATACTGGCGATGGAGACACACTTCCAACAAAATAAAAGAAAAAGTTTAGGAATCGAGTGAAGAAAAAGAGCACAAAATTTTATCAAATCTCGTTCGGGAGAGAGCGGAGAGAGAGAGAGAGAGAGAGAGAGAGAGAGAGAGAGAGAGAGAGAGAGAGAGAGAGAGAGAGAGAACTGCATGAATGGTTTGGTAGCTCTTCAGCTCAATCAACGGATCAGCTCATTGTTGATGATCAGTCATAGTTTGAAGGCCTGAACGAAGAGGCAATTCTTTTGGCCGATAATCTGGAAGGCATTCCAAACGCATAATATATGTTATGTTCGTTCAGACCTTAATAGAGAAAAAACGAAAATAATCTGCAGTTTAGAGGTTTGATTGGCGGCTGTCATACGGCTGTATATCCTCTCTATAAACCATCTCTTCTTCAGTGTTCACTAAATCAAGACGTTATTCGCCTTATTTCCTCCGTTAGGCTTAGCCTTCATTCCTTATGTCTTCGTCTTTACCTTTGAGAGTATGGGTCGCTCCTATTTATTCTCTATATTCTTATAAAATTCGATGTGCAAGTTGACGTCTTTTGATCACAAATGATATGCCATTACTGTCACTGCCTTTCCTTCAATACAATTCCATTACATAATATTCTTTCTGACAATTAATTTAAGACCACTTTTTGCTCAGATATTAGTCTTAAAGAAAGAAAAGGCCAAAAGATAGCAAAAGATTGCAATCATAACAACTTGTTTAAGCTGTTCAACAAAATTTCCCTCTAATTCCCTACAATTTTGACATTACCTGTGCTCTTGGCTCACAATTACTAATCCCATTCCTTTGTTAATCTGGACAAACACTATATATTTTTAGGGGAAAGCCTTCTATTTCTACATTTAATATACTTTGCATTAGTTTTTGATTAATTTTTTAATAAATGAAATCCGAGAGAAAACGTAAAGTTTAATAATTTATGAAATAATTGATGGCTTTTCTCTTGCAATGAATCACACGATTGTGTAAAGAGTGATATGATTTCTGATAATTGTCTTCTCGTTCCTACAAAAGGTGTGGTATTTATTCCTCGAGTATAACTAAATCTAATGGAGGACTTGTTGTGCTCGAAGCCAGTTATTAGTGATCTCTCCTCTAATAACTGGCTTAACATTTATTTCTCTTTCAATTCCTATCTATAACTCTGTTTCAACTGCACATCCATTGGGCTCTTCTCCTATTCAAGAGTTTTGATGAACTAATCGATCGATATTTTTCTTCAATCAATTATTGGCCGATCCGTCGCTCCGTCTGACTATTGAATGAGTGTTTTGCTGTAGTTTTCTCTTCTCTTCTTTCTATTCAAAAGTCAATGTATTTATGATTTCTAAGAAATAACAATAAAAAAGCGAAAATAATATTTTCGTGTGTTTTGCAGAAAGCCTTGTATTTCGAGAAAACATTTTGTTTAATACAAAAATTCTTATTGTTTTTCGAGAAAACAGTTCAGTGTTTTTGAGTGTAAAACAAAAGCAAATAAATATATCTTTTGGTTACGAACTCATAGTTTGAGACTTTAATTAATTAGTTTGCGATGTGATTGAGTTCGGGTCGAGTCATGTTCTGCCCATTAGCCTAACCAAAGAAAACCTCTAAAAGCACAGAATATTTCTCTGCCGGTTCTCTCTCTCGCACTCACCACTCATAGCCCGGAGTCCTCATATGTTTTGTGTGAGAACTGACTTCAATCTGTTCTCGACTCTCGACTTCTTCGTACAGTTCTGTTGTGTATTGGGTTTTGTGTTCAGCTTTTGAGTTGAATTTCGTGAATACGTATTGAATAACAACTCTTTGTTCTAATGAAACATTAGTTTTGGCGAAACTTTTTTCTCTCTTCAGAGGAGAAAAACACACAAAAAGTTTTGTAATATTTGTTTTACTTAAGTTTTAAAACTGGAAAAAATAGTTTAACGATTCGGGAATATCAGAGTCAAAGGTAAACAAGAAATTAATTATTTTCCTATTATTTTAAATATAATTAATTGGTTTGCAATAGACTAACGTTTATTACGAAAGAAAACTAATCTTTGTATTCGTTATTATAAACAAAAAACGATTTTTAAAACATTTACTTAAAAACGTTGTTTTTCGTAATCAAAGTTTTATTTCTCCAAAAAGTTTTTCAAACCCTCGAAAAGAAAAACACAACGAATTTATTTGAAAACAATGACTATAATAATAGCCGATAATATCCGTGTCATCCAAGAAATAGGTTCTTGGCTCATAAAAAAAGAACTTTTCACATTCAATAAGCAAGGCATGTGTTTCAGCTATTTATCAAAAAATTAGGGAATTATTTATTAGGAAATAATTTTAAAATTATTGATCCTTTGATACAAACAATTAATCACTTTTTCAAATAGATTTATAAAATCAAAACAAAAAGAAGAAGTTTTGCCTCAAAATTATTATTCATATTTGCGATGCGTATAAAATTTGATTGAATTAGCAAGGCACGAAGACCTTCTATTAATATGCTTTTGAGGATAACAAGCTGAAAAAAGATGATATTCAAAGCTAATGCTGAATAATTGATCCCTCAATACATCAGTTTTCGCCTTCAGTTCAGCCACTCTTCTGATTGTAAAGAAGCGATCAATTAATCGATAAGAAAGTCTATCATTAATTCTCAGATGATTTTGGTTTTGAATTTTGTTTAATCATATTTCAGATATTAGTTATAATTTGTTGTTCTCTTTCCCTCTCCTTAATTGAAGTATTGAATTGTCTCTAAACGACTCCAAACGACTCCAAACGATAATTTTATACTTGGTTTTTATCAAAAGGAATTTTTTAATATCTGTTCTCTAATAAGAAAAGTCAAACCCGTTCTCCACTTATGTTATGATTTGGTTTCGGAGATATTTTTTTTCTGCCAATCAGTCGATTAAATATCTTACTCTTGAGTCGAAGCAAAATCAAAAATGTTTGGCCAAAAAAGATGAGCAAAAATAATATAATTCGCTTCCAGTTATGAAAATGTGTTTGAAAATTGCACTCAAACTCTGGACTCAAATTAAAATCATTGAAAACATAATTAGGGAACGAACAGCATAAACAAAAAGTGGCAGAAATCCATTTCGGGAATTGTCAGCGGCTATCGCTTTAACCCAACCAATGGTTTGGGGACAGAATTATTGATTTTTTCTCTGGTTTTCCGTTTAAGTTATTTCCAATATTTTGCATAAATAGCCCAAACGGAGGCACATATTTGAGCCTCAATTTTGAAGACTAACAGACTTTTGTTTCGGGTAAATAATCTCTCTCTCTCTCTCTCTCTCTCTCTCTCTCTCTCTCTCTCTCTCTCTCTCGCGATTTTAAAATTGGTTTTTGCTTTAAGAGAAAACATTTAAGTATTGAATGGCTGTCCATTGAAAGGAAAGTAAGAGTTACGTATGATATTTAGCGAGTGCTTTTGTGTATAGCCTGACCACTCCTATTGCCGACAGGTCCTGTTGTAATCTTTGGAGGCGCCGAAACATTAGAATATATTTTTAGTTATTTCGTGAACACCGAGTGATGGCTCCCAAATTGCATATCGAGAGGGGCGGAGAACTGGCTTTAGTTTTGACTGACTTTTGAGTCTTTTCTTATTTTTTCCTCTCTTTCAGTAGGAATCGTATACTACTTATCGTTCGTACTTTTTTCTGCTGGTTATGTGCTATCACTTACAGAACAAAATCCAATACCGCCGTCAAAGTGTGAGCAGAGATAGACTCCAACCAAAGAGATAGAGAATCGGATCCTCAGCTTAAGGCTATACCGTATGTTATTATAGGTAGTGCTCAACAGTGATAGTAATAATTCCTTTCGATTTGTGCGCTATTGCTCTTCAATACCATATATTCAGCACTACTTCTGTTGAACTACTCTCGAAAACTATATGTGGTCGGTGTCAGTGCTCAAGACATTGCCATAGGAGAGCTCTTCATAACAGATCCTGTTCTCGGCAGTCAACTCATAACTTTATGAATAGACCTGTGATTCAAACTACTTATCAATTTATTAAATCTCCGAAAATAAGACTTAAATTCTTTGGACAGAATTCTTGACAATTATTACAGAAATACATAAATCATATGAATTATTGAATATCTTTTTGGTAAGTCTTCACTCAATTTATTGTTCAATATTTTAGTGAAAATTTTAATCTATTTTATTGAGTCTCATATCGAGTGAAAACACTTTTTGATATTCTATAGTATTCTCACTGAAAAAAACAAAACCATTTGATAATTGTTTTGAGAATTGCTTTTCTCTGATACACAACTTGTTTATTACATTTGAAAATTGTATTTAACTCCGGTATAAAGTGTATAAAATGTGTTTAATGTTGTGGTGAATCAGCACAGCATATATACATACGATCATCATTACGATTGCATATCCCATAGAAGCGAGAAATTTGTTATAATTTTCATTACATTGCATTGAATTTTGTTTAGCATTTAATGAGTTGACAAACTGTGCCGATATCTATACCACTGTATATACATAACTATAGATCTATAACTGGCATTAGAGACACACATATATCGATAGCTCGAAAAAACAATAACTAACTTCACATTCATTATCGTTCTGTTTATGTCTTATTTGTATTCATTTAAAGGAAAAGAAAGCGAAAAATACTTATTTTTCTGAATAAAAATCGAATAAAAAACTTTTCTCTAATATTTGGAGAACACATATCTCTATATATGTTGAATGTTTCTCCAAGTGGCAAATTTCTCCAAACTCATTTAGGTTGTCATGCCTACAAAGCAAAAAAGTAAAAAAACTAACACTAATCATAATATCAGATTTGGGCCTCACTTTCCAAGTGTCTGTCCTCTCATATCCAGTGTCTTTGATTTGCAAGTTTTCGCCCCAAAAGTCCTAAAAGTTTTCCTTTTATTCCAATAGTCTTTCACTCAAAACACATATTTGTTTGAAACACTTGAATAAAAAAAATATATAAGACTTTTGCTTTTCTTATGTCTGACTTATGTGTGTCTCAAACTCAGTATTTGTCAACTCATCAAATATTAATCAGTGAACAAAAAACAAGAGACAACTGAGTACTGAATAGTCTTTCCACTCATTCCCCACACATTTGTATTTAAAGGTATTATTTGAAGAATTTTTACTCTCATTTTTCTCATCACTTATTCTGTAAATACTTTTTATTTTACTTTAGTGTCAAAAGAAGTACTCTTTTTTCACTTATTATCAAAACTTTTTATTCTTGTTCTTTTGCCTCTCTTTCCTTCTCTGATCAAACAATGGGTGCTTTCCTATCAAAATCGGAGCTCAGTCTGAAAAAAGCGCTCAACAATTGATAAGAAGGCAGAGCTCTAATGAAAAATTCATAACCAAATTATTCATACAATCAATAAACTAACTGAACATCTCTTCTATGATATTACGATATCTTATGCTAAAGAAAAGTGTAATTCATATGAATATTGTATACAATTTAATATATATAAGCGATTGATTCCCTATTTAAGTGTATTATAATAGTATTTATTTATTCACAATATGTTTTAAATAATTATATGTTTGTTTTGAATACCGTATTCTTCATTCTACCCGTCCTTATGAGATGTGCGCTTAGCTATTGAATAATTAATTGGATAATAAACGCAAATCAAAACAAAATCAAAAAACAAAAGCCTCAGAATAAGATTGAATACATATTTTTCAAATTTGTTTTTACTTTTTCTTCGGTTAATATTATTTCAGTTTAATAACTAAATTAAGTGATGAAAAATTGATGTTTAGATTCGAGTTAAACAAACTTTTCTCGAATACCAGTCCAAACCAGTGAGTGTCCGACACAACCATAGATGGCATAACTCAGTTCGCAAACTCGCTTTTATACGGCTCTCCCCCCAAACACTCAAGTATTCAGAGCACAGAATATCGCTAATAAATTAAGAATTTCCTCCTGGATTCGCGAATTTGCAGGATATTAAACGAAGATTTCATTCGATTATTTGACTTTAATTTCAATTAAAAGTCTATTACAAAAAAATGAGATGAGTTTTGAGGCCCTTATGTGCCGGTGTTGTGCTGTGCAATGTTTGCCAATAATTTTCTATCTCTATATCAGTTCCAAAAGTTATTCTGAGCGCTATTTTCATTTTGTTTCGCACTAAGAGTTTTCTGTATTTGTTTTGCTCTAAAAAGTTGTTATCCAAAGAAAAGTATAGAGAAGTGTATCGCAAATGAAATAATATTTTGTTTGTCTGTCGTTTCCTATTGTCAGTCAGTGTTTGTATGACTGAATTGGGTTTTCTTTAGTCAAATTGTAAAATGATAGCAATAGAGCACAACAGAGCACCTGTTACTGCAATCTAAGTGCTGAGCTCTCTCTTGTTTAGAGTATTTGTTTGAGTCGATGCTTAAACAGCACTCTTGCCTTCGCTCTGGTCTTCTCTTATTCTTCTTGTTCTTCAGCCATGCATTTCATGCTCTGTGCGAATGTCGCCGCCCAGCGATCTGAACAGTTCTGTTGAGGCACAGGCATGAGTCAAGCCCGGAGTCATCGATCACTGTCAGAGGGCGTTCTTCATTCCAACCCCCTCTGCTTTTTTAGCTCCGACTACTCCACAAACAGTTGTGTAATCGAATATCAATAGAGCTCTGATCTCCTGACGACCTTCTCTAGTAGGGATTGGTGGGCAG
>JAQGBD010001020.1:0-20097 GCA_034698165.1 Punctoribates punctum | reverse complement strand
CATTGTTTTAGAAGACTCACCGAAACCGTATTTTTCGAGTAAATGAGTGAAATAGGAGTCAAAACTGATTTTATAGTCTCTCTCTTTATGTTCCGTTTCGACGATAATCTCTTCGAAACGATTGAGGGAATACTTCCAGAAGTGTCCTCTGCCCTGAAAGTAGATGTCTTTACCCAAACTGAAGACTGAGATCAACTGTTGGTCACAGAACTGGAACGGATCAATATCTGGAACATCAGGAGGTTCATAACATCCGATCAGTTTGTTCATGGTTAAATGGGTCTGAAAAGATAAAGTTAATCACCCGGAGAATTGTTATGCTAAACACAGACCGGTTCTGCCCTTCCATTTGGATAAACCTTCTGAAGTCGGGTATCAAAACGCCAGATCTCTTCAATAGGATTGCGATAATATTCCTTATAATAAGAACTGACGCGAAAAACAATTGAGTATTGTTCATAGCAAGAACCTTTAACCCTCTTAAAGAGGTCAGAGTCGCGAATGTAATCTAACTGTCCATGAGATGTGTTATAGACATAACTCATTGTCCCGGGTCTGCCGTTAATTGCTTTGAATTGAAAACATAATTAAACATTGATTTCATTGAAATGATGACTGACTTCCGTGAATACAAACAAATGCTTTGAATTTATTGTCTAATATTGATTCCATTTCATCGCATCCGAAGGGATTTCCACTTCTATCCCGGGTATTACTACACTCAGGCCAATTACTATTGTTGAAAGGAGCGGTGTATCCAAAGAGCTCTTTCGTCTCATCTAAAAAAATCATTGATTTCTCAAACATTTGTCATAAATTATATTCTGTTCTATGGTCTGAATGCATACCAAACCCATCGACGTTTTGAAGGGTTCCGTCAATAGATTTTGAATCTGGAAATAGTCTACCCTCCTCAATCTTCTGGAAGTGTTTATATTCCATAACCGGTTCCTCACTATCGGGTGGATCTGATCCCCAAACAATCAAATATTGGGAGTAATTCGTGTCATTCTTTTTCAATTGAATAATGACATCGTGTTTCAGATTGAAAATATTCCTAATAACCGGATTTGTCTGATCTATCCAAGAGCATAGTCCCCGTTCTGGGCCCACTTCGTTCGAATAACTGATCAAAAAAATTATTGACAAAGAAATCCGAAGAATAAGAACTGTTTTCTTCATTTTGCAAAACATTGAAATGACTTCAATAGGAATTGTTTGAAGAATAAGAGAATTAATTTGAAAAATGTTTGATCGCGCGATCACTTCATTACTGTTTCACTTTCCCAGAAATGATCGAGCAGAAAATTGTTAAACAATATATTTTCAAGAATTCAATTAATTTTCAAATTTTGTTCCAGATATATATCAACGACTTATTGGGTGCGAGACATTATTGAGTTAAAGATCAGCAAAAAATAATTTCAATTTTAATTTTAAGTTTTTATTATTTATTAAAAATTTTGAACAATTAAAAAATATGATAAAAACTATTAGCTTGGTCATTGATACCGCGCGAAAATAATCTCTTTCAACGGAATTTTCAAAGCATTAGATTTTTTGAAAACTAAAACAATTCTGAAATCAGTGGCAAAATGTTTCCAAAACAAAGAATTCTTTTGATTCTGATTTTGTCTCAAATCAATTGTAAGTGAATTAAGACATAAGAAAACATTAAATTAATTTTTAAATTTAAATAATAGTCACCGAAGAGAACAAAGTATTGCCTGATTTGAAGAACCCTTTCATTGACAGAAAGCTTCTGAAGAATTGTGGTCTGCGTTCGGTCGGGAAGACTGTGTCCTTCGAGAGGTCGTGTTTTGAAGACAAACCCGAAGACAAAGCCCTTCCAAATGCGTTCGCGACTATACCCGAGACGGAGACTGAAGAAGAATTTCCCAGAAAAAGGGATGCTTGGTATAGGGAGTCACCCTGGACTGTCCAAATTATTAGACATTATACCGAAAGTAAAGGGAGCAATGTCCCGGTACACGTACAAAAACACGCCCAATGGTGTGCGGGTGTCCTCATAAGCAACAAACACATACTAACGGCCGCCAGTTGTGAACTGTTAGACAAATATCTGATTTGAATTTAAATAATAATTGATTTCATTGAACAGAAATAAGAAAAAACTGAATATCGGCGAGAGTTTGAAAATCTTTGGCGGAAGTGATAAGTCGTGGGATCGCGAGTCTTGGAGTGAAGATAAATGGGATTTCATTCCTCACCCCTACTTCACAGTCATCGAAGAAGGAGACACCACTGTTGCCAACTGGACGTATGATATCGCTATCATTGTTCTCCATTATCCCATACCCGGGCATTGGTTGGGAGAGACGGGCGATAAGGAAGCCCTGGAAATCAGTCCGGTGTGTCTGCCGACGAACGACAACTTTGGGACCAGTGATCAGTTCCAAAATGTGACAATTTTTGGGTTCGGACGGGATGTGGTAATCAGTACATGGTTTGGAAGGGATGAGAGCAGACCGTCCACACTCCAGAGATACGATATTAAGGTCAGGACTTATGGCCTCGTAATACGACACGAGAACTGTTACCGAGAGGTCGACTACAGCCGTCTGATTAAAACCAAACTTTTAGAGCACTTCATCGAAAATAACCCTGTTCATAAAGATATCAATGAAAGATATGCCGCACATGTTCTCCAATATAAGTTCGAAGGAAAACATAACGGAAGGTTAAACCAGGAAGAGTTTACGAACCTGGTGGAAAAGTATGAGTCAACGACCAAGGCTTGCACTGTAATCTCGTTTTTAGGTTAAGTTTTATTTGATATTAATTTGGAACCGATTTTAGGGGGATATTGGAAGCGGTGTCGTTCAGTATTCCGATGGAAGGGCTGTTCTCATTGGTATAGTCATACAAATCGCACCCGACTTAGGACGAAAAAAGAGAGCAACAGAAGCAGAACGAGAGTGTAATCACATCCAAATGGGAACGCCTGTTATTTTGAAAGTCTTTCCACATATCGATTGGATTAATGAAGTTCTGAATAAAACCAAAACTTAATTCGTTTGACTCTTATTTATATCGATATTTGTATTCAATATTAAAAATACATTTCATTTAAAATAAAATTCATTAAAACCTAAAATCAATAATTCTTTGTCTAATCAGCCGAGAAGTCTAAACTTGATGTAAATGGGTATCTGTTCAGAGGAAGGGGTTCCCACTTATTAGTTAAACACAAACTCAGCGATAGAAATATCAATTCGACTGATATTCACAATCAATGGGCTCTTCTGTAAAATATTTGGCTCTTAGAGTGTAATTGAATGCCATTGTGTTCGGCGCCTGACTTACGCACAGAATAAAGGAATTCATTGAATTGAAAGTCAAATTCATTTGGGTTTTAGTTTTTATTATTTATTAAATTCAATATATTTTAAACATTACTCAAAATTATTGATAACTTTGTATACTATAAATGAAATGTATTTTTAACATTGAATACAAATTTTGATCCAAAATAGAGTCAAATGAGATATGAATTAGAATTCGGTCAAAGTTTAAGCTTTTCGTAAATCCAATGCATGAATGGGAAGACCTTCAGCGCCATTGTGGCCCCGGTGTGGACATAATCACAGTGAGCATCTTCGGCGTGTCTTTTCTTTACAATATGGCTGACAAGACCGACGAGAACAGCTCTTCCATCGGGGGTATACTGAACGAGACCACTCCCATGGTCACCCTGACATCAAATAGAGGATAAAATCAATGCAAATATCACTATAAAGGGAACCTACCGCACAGGCTCTGGTCCATAGTTTCATATTTATCATGTTTTGGATGACGGAGAGCGTCGGGTCCCATGACTCAGGGCTATCACTCTCGGGATGAGTCAAATTGGCGACAATTTGGTTCTCAGTCTCGTAATCGTATTTAGAGACCAAAACGTTTTCATTTTCAGTGAAAGTCTTGAACTCATAGCTTCCCTTTTGGAGGACAAACGGGTGTACGTTATGCCAGGTCTGGCCCCAGCTATGAACGGTCACCATCTGATACTCAGTTGTGTTGTGAGGAAAGTTGTCTTTGGTTGGCAGACATATTGTGCTGAAGTGAAGCGTTTCCCAGCCTTCCTTTACACCCAACTGTTTGAAATCAATGGGTGTCTTGAGTACAATCATTCCGATATCGTACTCAGGGGTATATTCCGGACGGTCTCTGAAGTTTTCGTGGACAACAAAATCAAATTCTTCAGTACTCCAGACCTGAGACCGCATTGTATCGCTTCCGGCGAAGACTTTTAAGCGCTGTTGGAATTCAAATCGTTGTCTATTAGGAAGAAATTTAGTTAAAAATGGGATCAAATCAAAGGCTTGTCTCACGTCTTGCAGTTGGCGGCCGTCAGTATGTGTTTCATAGTCAGGAGAACACCTGTGCACCGGTGAATGGGAATGGCGTAGAAACCCGTATCTGGTTTTACAACGCCCGGTGCGTCTATGTTAGTATGAACCGGAGCCTTTTCGTACTCCATGATCTGGACAGTCCAGGGCGCCTCACGGAACTGGACGTCAATTCCCGATAGAATTCTAGCGCCGGCCGTCTTCTTCGGGAAAGTTGTGATCGGGTTGGGATAACTCCGTTTTCTGAATCGTTGTCCCGCACATCTTAAATCCAGGTTAATTATCTTGGGAACGGCGTTCAGACCACAGATATCTCTCCACTCCTCGGGTATCGCCGGGTTATACAAATCAGTGGTCGCCCCGGAGTTCTCATTTTCTTTGCTAACTATTGATTCAAATGTTTCAGTGATTATTAGGTTTCCCCAAATCTAAAGTCACTTACAATCGATTTGAGTCAATGTCAGCAAAAACACAAAAATTCTTAGATTTGAAGACATTTTTCCACTAATTTCTGAATAGCTTTCAGTTTGTATTTGAAATCAGAAATTGAGTAATAATTACAAAATTTTTAAAAAGTTTATAACTATGATCTCGCTCATCTAATTTTAAGAATTTTCATTTCACTTGTTTGAACGAGATCACTTGATCTCAATTTACTTCTGATCAGACAATGAATTATTGATTTTTAATAAATTTTATTTTAAATGAAATGTATTTTTAATATTGAATACAAAATAAAGTCAAATGAGATATGAATTAGAAATCACTCAAAGTTTCAGCTTTTCGTTAATCCAATTCATAAATGGGAAGACCTTCAAAGCATATGTGGACCCGGTGTGGACATAATCACAGTGATCATCTTCGGTGTCTCTTTTCTTATCGATGTGGCTGATAATAGCGACGAGAACAGCCCTTCCATCGAGTGTAAACTGAACAAGACCACTTCCACGGTCGCCCTGACATTAAATACAGGGTACTTTAAATGGAAATATCACTATTATTGGAACCTACGGCACAGGCTCTGGTCCATAGTTTCATTCTTATCATGTTTTCTAATGGATCGAGCCTCGGGTCCCATGACTCGGGGTGAGTCCCATTATGATGTGTCAAATTGGCGACAATTAGGTCCTCTTCCGTGTAATCAGATTTAGAGACCAAAACATTTGAATTTTCATTCAGAGTCTTGAACTCATAGCTACCCTTTTGGAGGACAGGAGGGTATCTCTGGTGCCAGATTCGGCCCCAACTATAAAGGGTCACCATTTGGTAATCGCTTGTATTGTGGGGAAAGTTGTCTAATGCTGGCAGACATACTGTGCTGATGTGGAGGAGTTCCATCCCTTTCCTTGTTGCCAACCGTTTGAAATCAATGGGTGTCTTGAGTACAATGATTCCGATATCGAAATCCGGGGTATATTCCGGACGGTCTTTGAACTCTTCGTGGATAACAAAATCAAAGTCTTCTGTACTCCAGACCTGAGACCGCATTCTATCGCTTCCGGCGAAAACTCTTAACCGCTGTCTATATCGGAATCGTTTTCTATTTAGAGGAAATGGGGGTAAAAATGGGATCAAATCAATGGCTTGTCTGACGTCTTGCAGTTGGCGGCCGTCAGTATGTGTTTCATAGTCAGGAGAACACCTGTGCACCGGTGAATGGGAATGTAAAAGCCCAAGTCTGGGTCTGCCCCAGGTACGTCTATGTGTGCTTGTATCGGCATTTTTACATACTCAATTATCTGGACAGTCCAGGGCGCCTCACGGAACTCGACATCAATCCCCGACAGAATCCTAGTGGCGGTCGTCTTCTTCAGGAACATTGTTATAGGATTTGAATAACTCCTTGCCATGAATTGCTGTTTCGAACAGTTTTTGTTCATGTTAATTAACTTGGGAATGGCGTTCAGACCACAGATTTGTCTCCACTCTTCGGGTATCACCTGGTTATTCAAATCAGGGGTAACCCCGGAGTTCTCATTTTCTTTGCCAACTATTCATTCAAATGTTTAATTGATTGATAGGTTTTCCCCAAATCTAAAGTCACTTACATTTGATTTGAGACAATGTCAGCAAAAACACAAATATTTTCAAATTTGAGGACATTTTCCACTTATTTCTGAATCATTTCCAGTTTTGTATTTTAAATTAGAAATTCAGTCATAATTATAAAGTTTTTGTCAATAATCTCGCTCATCTAATTTTAGCTTTTCATTTCATCCAGTTAAGACATCTCGGCTGATTAGACAACGAATTAATGTTTTTTAATAAATTTTATTTTAAATGAAACGTATTTTTAATATTGAATACAAATTTCGATATAAATAAGAGTCAAATGAATTAAGTTTCGGTTTTATTCAGAATTTCATAAATCCAACCGATATGTGGAAAGACTTTCAAAATAACTGCCGTTCCCTTTTGGATGTGATTACACTCTGGGTCAGCTGCTCTCTTTTTTCGACCTGGATCTCTAAAAACTGACTCAGGGGCGATACCAATGACTATACCAATGAGAACAGCCCTTCCATCGGAATACTGAACGACACCGCTTCCAATATCGCCCTAAAATCGGTTCCAAATTAATATCAAATAAAACTTAACTCAAAAACGAGATTACAGTGCAAGCCTTGGTCGTTGACTCATACTTTCTCACGAGGGTCATAAATTCGTCATGGATTAACTTGCCATTTGTTTTTCCTTTGATCTTATAATCGAGAACATGGGCGGCATATCTGTTATTGAGCTCTATATCGAGATAATCCCCTTCACGAGTGAAGTGTAGTTCAACTTGGGTATTAATCAGACGACTGAAGTCCTCTTCCTCCCAACAGTTCTCGTGTACTATCGAAACGCCATAAGTTCTGACCGTAATATCGTATCTCTGGAGTGCAGAGGGTGTGTTCTCACCATTTCCGTCATCGATGACCACATCCCGACCGAACCCAAAAACAGTTGCCTTTTGGTACTCATAGACATTGGTTCCAAAGTTGTTGTTCGTTGGCAGACAAACCGGAGTGATTTCGAGGGCTTCCTTATCGGGTGTCTTTCCCAACCAATGCCAGGGTATGGCTCTATGGAGAACAACGATCGCGATATCATACGTCCAGTTGGCAACAGTAGTGTCTCCTTCTGTGAGCGTGAAGTTGGGGTGAGGGTAAAAGTCCCAAAGGTTGGCGTCCCAATTCCAAGACTTGTGATCCCAGGACTGATCACTCCCTCCATAGACTCTCAAAGTCTCGCCAACACTCAGTGTTTCCTTATTTCTGTTCAATGAAATCAATTATTATTTGAATTCAAATCAGATGTTTGTCTAACAGATGACAACTGGCGGCCGTCAGTATGTGTTTCTCACTTATGAGGACACCCGCACACCATTGGGCGTGTTTTTGTACACGTATGGGCACAAACCCCATTCTTGTAGTATCTGTATAATGTCTAATAAATTGGACAGTCCAGGGCGCCTCCCTATACAAAGCATTCCTTCTTCTGGGATGTTCTCCTTCCGGCTCCGTCTCGGGTATAGTTGCGAACGCATGTGGAAGGGGTTTGGCTTCGGGTTTGTTTTCAAAACACGAGTTCGCGAACGACACCGTCTTCCCGACCGAACGCAGACCACAATTCTTCAGAAGCTTTTTGTCAACGAAAGGGTTCTTCAAATCAGGCAATACTTTGTTCTCTTCGGTGACTATTATTTAAATTTTAAAATGAATTTAATGTTTTCTTATGTCTTAATTCACTTACAATTGATTTGAGACAAAATCAGAATCAAAAGAAATCTTTGTTTTGGAAACATTTTGTCATTGATTTCAGAATTGTTTTAGTTTTTGAATAAAGTAATGCTTTGAAAATGCCGTTGAAACAGATTATTTCGCGTGACATCAATGACCAAGCTCATGGTTTTTATAATTTCCTTCAATTGTTCAAAATTTGTGAAAAAAGTTGTCAACAATTTTGGGTAACTTTAAAAATAGATTGAATTTAATAAATAATAAGAACTAAAACCCAAATGAATTTGACTTTCAATTCAACTAGGTCATCAATCAATCCGGTGAAATATTAAAAATAAAAATAAAAACAAAATTGAATTAATATTAAAAAGTCATATGTTTTTAGTGAAATAATATTTTACAGTCCGTAGTATTGTAATTAAAAACTTAACTCTTTTAAACATTTATAACAACAAAAATAAGACAAAGGGGGGAAAGGGGGCCGACACTGGCGCAGCATATAGAGCGCTCGCCTTCAGCCTCGAGAGCTGGGGTTCGAATCTGACTCTCCGGCACTCTTTCTTTTCCAAAAAAAAATCGAAAGTGGAGAGAGAAAAAGAGAGAGAAAAAGAGAGAGAAAAAGAGAGAGAAAAAGAGAGAGGGGAGAGACACACAAAGTCTATTTCATTTATAGAGATGATTGGCAGCGATAGTCAGTCCCTCTGTTAGTGATTAAAGTGATTCTCAAACAAAGTTTTGTTTACAATAAACGCGTTACCAATTGAGTCACAAATTGGTGTCATTTTTAAACACATTTAAAGACATTTCACTCCAAATGAATTCAGTTAAGAGACCGAAAAGAGAGGAAACCGAAGAAGACTTACTAAGACAACAGAAACAGTTCTTAGTCCAGAAAAATATTCCACCGAAAGAGACCACGAATTTAGATCAAAGCGATGGTCAGAATGATTGCGAGCCGACAGCCATCGCAGACAATCACGACTTACCCAAAATTGTGACCACAATTGTCGAGAAAAATGTCGATAACTTCGACGAGTTTTATAAATCTTTCTCTAAAAGCGAATCCGTTTTCAAACATACTTCTGATGGCTTTCCCAAAGCCGTCCGAAGAAGTGGTAATTTGGTTCCAAAAAGTGGTAAAAGTCTTTTCGCACAGCATATGAGTAAAACATGTCCTCAAATGAGCCAACAATGGTTTGGAAGCTCCAGTTCTCAGCCAAAAGATAATGTTTTGACCGAAAGTGTCATTTCTGGCAATGGTTTGGGAATCGATGACTGGAAGACTGATATCTCTCGTATTCGTAAAGAAAATGAGGAACTCATCGATAAAATGGACGCCAAAGAGATCCAAGAAATGCAAAGCGATTTAAAATCCAAATTAAGCCAAAAAACAATTGAGTTTTTGATTAATAAAAAGAAGAGATCGAAAAGAGTGACAATTGTTGAGAACAAATCAAATGACATCGAAATGATTGAAACTGTTGTCCAACCGATTGACGAAAAGTATTTACCGATAAAACCTAAAGATATCACTGAAAACAAATGGCTTAATATGGATGTCATTGAATCGGACAAACTCTTGTGGATGAGAGACATCGAAGAACCAAAGCCTCCAAACAACGCAATTGAAGATCAAACGGGAACTGAACCCACACTAAGCGCTCGCTTTGACTTCGAGGCCAATCTCATTGATAACCGAAATCGTGAAATCGAAGTCCAAACGGGTCTATACCATCACCAACAGGAAGAGTCGAGCGCCGGATATACTATTCAAGAGTTGTATACTTTAATTCAGAGTACTTTTAGTTCCCAAAAGGTTTTGGGTCTTCAAGTGTTGGCCAAACTGTTGACCAAAGCCTATAGCGGTGTATATGACCTCTGTTTCAATGAAAGTCTTATCGAACAACTGATGAAGAATTCGGCGTTAGTTCTGGTGACCAGAGTCTGTCTCGACGACAGCTCAGAGACTGTTTGGAGGGTTGCCATCAATGCGTTGCACTCAATGTTATGCAACACTTGTGTCGACGAACTGTTTCTCGACAGAGGTTTCACTCTTTTCTCTCAGTGTCTGACAATAGAAGACAATAACATTCAAAATCTCAAACCTTCTTATGATTCGACAAAATTGGAAGAATTAAGTGACGAACAGATTATGAAATTGGATGTAATCCACTGTTTAGTCAGCAGAACGTCTTTCCTCCAAAGAATCAGATATTTGTTGGAATCAAATAAAAGCCAATTAGACTCGATTTCTGTCAATCATTTGTTAGACATTTTAATACGAATCGCAAGACATTCATCAGATTCGAGACAATCTATTATTAAATGTCCGTATCTTTTAGAGACAATTATGAAGAACTTCATTCCTGTTTCGGTGATTACAACGAATCCGGTGTTCAATAAACCGAATCCAAAGGCCCTAAAGTTGTTGCGACTCTTGATTTCAAATGATTTGCTGACAACTATTGAAATACTAAATAGTTTTCCACAACTGATTGAAGCCATAAAAGTCTATTTAACGCTAAACCCTGAAAACTGTGGCAATAGTGAAGAGATTCTGAGTGTTTCCATTGAATCGCTTCGAGTTTGGATCACTTTATTATCACAAAACTTATGTATTGAAGACTTTTGGCAAATGTTTCCGATTATTGTAAAACAACTGCAGTATTGCTCAACACTGGACCCAATCGGACACAAAAACAATTATGACTTTCAATACGCTTCGACTCTGATATTTGTGGTCAAGATTTTGGTGGAACACAAACCCGAATATAATTCATTCAATGATTTGATTTTAATGATTGCTATGAATTGGTTTACTTTAATCAAAAATACTGTAATTGTTCCCAATTTCGACGCAAATCTATGCCTTTTATCATCCGTTGAGTTCCTATTGATGTCTAAATTCAATATCAGTTGTCTTCAGGAAGTGATTTCACAAATCATTGATTCGCAAACATTTTCCGCTAAATTTGTGAACGAATTGAATATAAATTCAAATTTAATTAATTTGAAACCAGAATCGGTGGCAAACAAAAGGGATTCCTCTAATTTACCCTCTTTTGGATCAGTTTCTTACGGAACGTCACAAACCTCTCCTATTCTTAACAACGAGTCGCCAATTAGTCTTCTATTAGCCATCATTAGAGTAATGAAGACCTCATCTAATGATAAGTTATTGAATCGATTGGATTCTATCAGAGACTATGTCATCAAAATCACCAGAAATTTGAGATTCAATTCTAAACTCAATTTATTCGATTGCTTTGAATTGAATTTAGTGTCGGAATTGTGTTTATTCTGTTCATCAGTGCCTCTGATTGAAGACATTTATTGTTATTTAAATCTATCGATTCTTATGATAAGTTTCATCAAAAACAAGTCAATTAAAGAAAATATTTTGAATCAATTGGTTTTCAACGAAGAGATTCATTGCTTTGGAATCGTTGAGAATATGGCAGAACTTCAGCTCAAAGAAGACACGAATTCTAATCTCATAAAAGAGAGCTTCACTTCAATCAAAGTCTTATATGAAAAATATTCGGACTTTTCTACCATTTATTGGCCGTTCGATCCTCTCCTCAAAGCAGTGAAGAACAAAAACACCACAAACCAAGAGGTTTACGATTGTCTCACTTTTATTTGTCTATTAGTTAAAAACCACAGCAATTACTTCAAACAAATGATAAGTTCGTCGTCACTCCTCTTTTGTTATATATCTTCAGTTTTCCTCATATCTGAAGAAATATTTTTCGATAATTCCATTCAAAATGTGATGAATTTCTTATTAAAAAGACTAATAACGGATCAAATGAAGTGTAAAATCGAAGACACGGTTCCATATTTCGAAACAACGGGTGATTTGTGAGTTTCTCTTCGAGTTTAAGTAATTTTGATCTAATTATCGATTCTTTGTCTACAGTTTTGTCAAGTTTTTAGAGCAGTTCGAGTCATCCTCTTATGGAAACGAATTGTTCACAAATTATTTGCTTGTCTTCTGTCAGACAAAATCCAGTCCACTCTTTAGGACTAAATTGTTGACTGATTTTACGACAGCCCTCAGAATAATCAATATTTCATTTGAAAAGGTTTTTAAATACTATTATTTTTGCCTTTGATTAACGGTTTTTATGAATTTCGTTCAGATTCTGATCCCAATCGACAACTTTTTGTTTCCAATCGAAACAGACGTCCAAACACTCGAATCATATCTTAAGGCTCTTCTCTGTGAAGCGCTTACTCCAAAAGAGAGTCCAATTTTATATTTAATGGCTGTCCATCATCTTAATCACCAACTGTTCCGACCAAAGAAGGAAAATACTCTCGAAAATAAAAGCTTTGATCGACTCATCCGTTCTGTTCATAATTCACGCAATGATTTACTGAAACAGCATTTGTTGAGGTATTCATTCTTCGATCCGAAACAGACTTTTGGGTTATCCCTTAATTCAGATTAATTCGGAATAAGAATTATTTATTTTTAATTTTTATATTCAATAAATTATTTGAAATAAATGAAAAAATATTTGCAAATAAAGTAAAACTCTATTTAACCCGAAATCCATGTCTTTTATGAACTCTAATGAAATGCGGTTTCGTTGGTAACTATTATTGCGTTCAAAACAAAACAAAATCAAAAGAACTCCAATCAAAGGAATAACACATTTGACTGAATTTAAACAAAAAATGGAAGGATTTAAACCTAATATTGAGTTCAGTCCAGAAATTAATGACCAATTGAATGGTTTGCGGCTAAAGAGCGGCGGATTAGTTGTCAGTCTTTGGCTACAAATGTGTCTGTATTTCAACTCTTACTTCACTCCTATTTGGATGTTATGTCAATTGCTTTCTCTGAACCTCAAGTTTAATAAATTGGGTGAATTGCACTCATTTATGGCCAGTATATCGTTGGCTATTCTGATGGTCATAGAGATACCTCGCTTATATCTCGGATATTTTGGAAATCTCAACGAAGAAGTCCGTCATTTATTAGCATTCGTTTTGTTATCCGTTTTAATTCAGTTTCCGATTCATTTGTTTCGACAAATGTCAACATTTTTCGGTGTTTTTGTTACACCTTTTGAAGTGATAATTGATTTGATCCAATTCACCTTCCTCATTTTGGAAATTATACTTTCAATCAACACGCTCAGCAAATCAACGAGATATCAACTAGCTCAGTTCAATAAAAACGAATGACATAATCATTTATTCAGTATTTATTGTCAATTAATTAAAATTATTACAAATATTTAATAAAACGTTTTCGTATTCTTTGATTTATTGAGTTTTTGTGGAAAAAGAAATTTGATGTCATTTTACACCTGAATTGATAAATGTCTTTAACAATATTCCAACGAATATCTGATAATAAAGTGAAGATTATTTTCATGTTTTCAGTTCATTTTTTGAATAACCATTTATGAGCAAGGTTATCCAATGAATAAAAATTGTGGCGTTTGTGGTGACCGAGCATATGGTAAAATTGGCAAAATTATTGTCACAATAATTAAATCAATTATTCAAAGGTAATAATTTCGGTGCCTTAAGCTGTGAGTCCTGTCGTTCGTTCTTCAGAAGAGCCGCGAAGAAGTGTCAGGTAATTAACCACAAGATATTCAATTTTAAACTATTTGTTCAAAAAGGAGTACAAATGCTTTTACGGCCAAAACTGCGAAATAAATCACTTGAGCAGAAAGTTCTGCAAAAAGTGCAGATTTGATAAATGTCTAGAAATTGGAATGAACAAGGTTAGTTTTTGATTTTTATTTCCAATCAAAACATTGAATGAAATAATTGAATATCACAGCAATTGATACGAAATCAGTCCAATAAATGTAATTACACTCAAAATTCGCCGACAAATGGCAGTGAAATAAGCGATTCGACAACTGATACGTCCGATCGAAATATTCTGATCGAAGACAATTTCTTTCAAAACCAGGATATTGTTCCATATAATTGCTTTCCAGCTCTTGTCAGAGGACTTATATTTGATTTCAGTTCAATTGAGATCAATCGTCTTAAGGACCTCTTCAGCGCCACTTCTAATCTAAAGGAGCAAATTGTTAGGCCTTCCTCTCAAAGCAATAATTTTATGGAAATAATGCAAATAATGCATAAGAGATGTGATATTAAGTGCAGAAGAATTGTCAAAATGTCATCAGATATGACTGAATTCGTTAATCTGTGCGAAGACGACAAAATACAACTATTGAAAACAGGCTGTCCTCATATCATTAATTTGATCTCGTTTATTAATTTCAATTTTGAAGCAGAGTTTTGGATTATTCCTATAGTAAGTAAAATCAATGATAAGTGAATCTATTATAAATTGTGCTTGATACAAATGAATGGAATGATTTATTATTGATTAATGATTGATATTTGTAAGGATGAAAACAATGCAATGAAAATAAGTTTGGATGTTATGACACATCTCTCCCGAGATCTATACGAATGTCAAAAAAGATTTCTGTTTTCAATGAGAGAAGAACTCAACAATGATTACAATATTTTGGATTTTGTAAGAAATCGATTCTTAACTCAAATCTAATAAACTTTCTTAAAGTTAGTGACAATAGTGCTCTTCAACTCAAATCAGCCCAAATTAATCAAAAGAGATTTGATCAGGTTAGTTAAGTTGCCTAACCAATACAATGTACACTAATATGGTCTTGCTTCATTATTTAATAGAGAGAAACAAGAGTTTTACATATATTTACTGCAGAGATATTTGGAACTGAAATATAATTCAAAAATTGTGGCACAAAATAAATTCATCCGAATTATGAATATTCTCAAAGAAGTGACTGTTTTGAGTCGTTTGCATGAATTGTCGTATTCCAGGGATTCTCAACCAAACGCATTGAAAGGCGCCGGTCCTCTTGTCGAAGAAATCTATGAAATTGAGTGATATCGTTGTCTAAAAATATTCCAAATTTTTGGTGGATAACAAACTATAATAAACAGTTTCAATGTTATTATCAGTTATTGAATGTATTGAATGGAAATAAATAAGTGATTACATAATTAATATAAAACCTTGAGTTCGATAACTTGTTTAATGACAAAAAGTATAAGAAGTCTTCAGAGTGCGGCCCAGATTTGAGGGGAATTACCGTTGAGGCAAATTTCTTCCTTCAAATGGGAGTCACTTTTAATAGAAGTGCCATAAATCGAGGGCCGACTGTATTCTTATCGCTACGTCTTATCCAAACTAATAATCGAGAGTTTCTTTGTTTTTGAATTTAAAAAATTAATTTCTGTTCAGTTAATGTTCACAATTCTAAAAAAGTTTAAATCCACGAAATTTGAAAATATTAGATCTTTGACTGAAACTTGTTTTAATCAAATTGACTGAACATAGAAATGAGCGAAACCTTTAATACGTGTCGGGTTTGCGGCGATAGAGCTGTCGGTCAGTTGTTAACAATGCTATATACCGACCAATTAAATTACAATTGAATAATTGATTTTTTAGCCAGGAACTTTCATGTTCTTACTTGTGAATCATGTAAAGTGTTCTTCAGAAGGAATGCCTTCAAAATCGAGGTAATAGTAATTTAATAATTCAAAAACGATTGATATTTACATTGATTATAGGAATTTAAATGTATTTATCGAAACGAATGTGAAATCAATTTAAATACACGAAAGAGATGTCGAAAATGTAGAATCAATAAGTGTTTCAGCGTTGGAATGAGAAAGGTTCATTTTAGCCACTGATATATTTTTCAATTAACTAGTAAAATTAATTTTAGGAATTAATAATGAACGAGGAATCAAAGCAAATACGATATGAAATAATTGAAGAAAACCGCAAAAGAAAATTACAGAACAGCTATAAAGTGATTTCATCTCCAAATTCAATAAATAGTGATTTAAGCCTCGAATCAAATTCTTCCGATCAGAGTTCAAATGATAGAAAAGAATGTCACGAAAAACAATTAAACGACATTTCATCGGAAATCGTGGCAATAGTGAGACCACTAACCGATTATAACAACAATTTGAGTGAATCTGAAGGCAATGTTTTCAGTGAATTACTGAATGCAATAAAATTCCTGACAGTTGTCAAGAGTTGTATCACTTCAGAGGTCAACACATATTTCGAAGCCATGAAAGTAATTGCAATTAATTTCGACAAAGAAATTAAAAAACTGATTAAAACCGCCAAAAGTCTGACATATTTTAAAGACATTTGTGATGACGACCAGCACTCGCTCTTTAAGTTCGGTGCCGTTGAAATACTAGTCATGCGGAATATCCTAACATATGATCACGAAAACGAATCTTTAATACTTGCCTTGGTAAATTTTGTTCCAATTGATCCAAAAATTATTGAAATTTTTTTTAGGATGAAAACAACTCAGCAAGGTGTGCCTTAGATGTTTTTGGTCAGTATTCCTTAGAATCGTATGTGGGTGGAAAGTTTTTCATGAATAAACTTGCTTCTCTTTTTGACTCGGATCAGATAATTATTGATTTGGTGAGTTTATTTTGGGTCACTAATAATAAGCATTAATGTCTGTGTTTGGTCTGAATTAGTTGATGGCTATAATGTTATTTATGCCGACCCGACCCCAACTGATTAACAGATCCCAAATTAGGTAAAATCTTATATGACTTCACTTTGAAATATTTGAATTAATGTTTCTTAAAACAGATTTAATCAACAAATTTATATTCATTTACTCAAACGATATCTTCAATTGAAATACGGATCGGGAACTGAAATGAAGACTCGTTTCTCCAAATTGATTGAATTCATATCTGATATTCATTTCTATTATGAGAAATATATTCACGATTTTTATGTAAAGCAATCCTCAGATTATATTTCATTTATTATTTCTCCTATTCTTAAAGATATTTATAAAGGTAATTGAACTTGGCATAATATACACTATATTGTATGATCTAAAATGATCTGTATCAAAAATTTCGATCTAATTATTAAAACGAAATAAATGTTTTTACTCACTGTTAGAAACCTTGGATTTGATATACAAGACATGTATTGCTATTATCTTATCTCAACTCCGATTCGATAAACAATTAATCGTCGCTTTCTTTGTGTAAAATTTCAGTATTAATTAGTTTTTAATTTGTTTCCAAGATTAGATGCTTTTGTAATAAATATATTAATCAAATTTAATTCATTAAGTTATATGAACAGCGAATCCAAAACAACAGTTCATTGAAATGAGTGAAAAGGAATCGTTTAATTCATGTCGAGTTTGTGGCGATAAAGCACTTGGTATGTAATAACTAGTAAACAAAGCTAGGTCAAATTAATTTCAATTTCCAATTTCAATTTTCAGCTAGGAATTTTTGTGTGTTAACCTGTGAGTCTTGTAAAGTATTCTTCAGAAGGAATGCCCTCAAAAATGAGGTAAAATAGAATCTATAATCGAAATCAATTGATATTTACATTGATTTGAAGGAATTTAAATGTATTTATCGAAACGAATGTGAAATCAATTTAAATACACGAAAGAGATGTCGAAAATGTAGAATTAATAAGTGTTTCAACGTTGGAATGAGAAAGGTTCATTTTAGCAACTGATATATTTTTTGATTAACTAGCAAGATTAATTTTAGGAATTGATAATGAACGAGGAATCAAAACAAATAAGATATCAAATAATAGAAGAAAACCGAAAAAGAAAATTAGAGAACAGCTATAAATTGATTCCGTCTCCAAATTCAATAAATAGTGATCTAAGCCTCGAATCAAATTTTTCCGATCAGAGTTCAAATGATAGCGAAGAATGTCATGAAAAACAATTAAATGACAATTCATCGGAAATCGTGGCAATAGTGAGACCACTAACCGATTATAACAACAATTTGAGTGAATCTGAAGGCAATGTTTTCAGTGAATTACTGAATGCAATAAAATTCCTGACAGTTGTCAAGAGTTGTATCACTTCAGAGGTCAACACATATTTCGAAGCCATGAAAGTAATTGCAATTAATTTCGACAAAGAAATTAAAAAACTGATTAAAACCGCCAAAAGCCTGAAATATTTTAAAGATATTTGTGATGAGGACCAGCACTCGCTTTTGAAGTATGGGTCCACTGAAATCATTATAATGCGACAAATCCTTTTGTATGACCAGCAAAACGAATCCGTGGTTTATGCCTTGGTAATTTTATAACTGAGTTAAATAAATGAAAAAAAAATCTTTTTTAGGACGAAAACAACTCAGCAAGGTGTAAATTAGAAGTTTTTGCACAGTACACGCTCGAATGTTATGTGAGTGGTAAATTTTGCATTGAAAAACTTGCTTGTTTATTTGACTCGGATCAAATTATTCTTCATTTGGTGAGTTGTATATAAAAGCAAAATATAAAAATCCAATTTTCAATTAAATTAATTAGTTGTTTGGTATAATGTTGTTTATGCCGACCCGACCCCAACTGAGCAACAGATCACAAATCAGGTAAAATCTTATGTGAATTCACTTCAAAATATTTAAACTAATATTTCTTAAAATAGATTTAATCAACAAATTTATATTCATTTACTCAAACGATATCTTCATTTGAAATACGGTTCGGGAAGTGATTCGAAGACGCGTTTCTCCAAATTGATTGAATTCATTTCCGACGTTCACTTCTTTCATGAGAAACATATTCGAGAATTTTATGACAAACAGTCCTCAGATTATATTTCATTTGTTATCTCTCCTGTTCTCAAAGAGATTTATAAAGGCCAATGATCTAGCAATGATCTAGCAATGATCTAGCAATGATCTAGCAATGATCTAGCAATGATCTAGCAATGATCTAGCAATGATCTTGCTTACTATTGAATATTCACATTAAATCTAATAATAAATATTGAAAATTATGAAATTTGTTAACAATTTAAAAATCGATTGAATTAATTTTAAAACGATTCTGTTTAGAAATTATTGACAAATGAGAAGGAATTCACTGCATTCTCATAGTGTGTACAACTCGTTAGACTACAGTTAAACAGATCAGTTATAAATTTGTAACCACCATGGTCTTTACATTCCTTTACATATAGTCTTTTAATAATAAACTTGTATATCATTAAATTTGTGATTCATTTTAATTTTTCGGATTTAGTGGTTTTTTGAATTAATTATATTAAACCATAAAATCATAAACAGATTCAATACAATTCATCTCTGAGTAAATGAAAATTATCTAATTATAGTTTGAGACGATTGAGTGCTTATATCACCGATCAGTTGGTTTTTCAAATTGTTTTTCTATTTTTATTGATTTTTGAAATTACTTAAAACAAAAATTTATTTTAATCTTCAGTTATTTATAATCCTTTTCATCTTTTGCTTGGATCTTCTTAAGGCTTGTGCTTCAAACATTGCTTTTCTGTTCATCATTTCGATAAAATTGTTCTGTTTTTTCATTTCTTGTTCACATTCTTCAGCGGCTTCTTTAAGTGTTCTGAGATTATCGGACACCTCTTCTTCAAATGTCTTCGGAGCGTAACGTTGTGCCCAATTCTTATTAACTGTTTCTTCGTCTGGATCTGGTTCTTCACTTTCTGTAGTTATGGGGATCACAACCGGTTCTGTTTTCTCTTCACAACAGTCTCGACAGCACTGACAGCAACAACAACAGCAATAGTCCAAAAGAAGGCGTTTGAAGATATTTTTGTGTTTCTTTATATGATCCAAGTCTTTGTCAGCGGCGGTCCTCTCTTTCCTCAACTCATTCAGATTTCTATTACTAGCTTGGAGTGACTGTCCCTGTCGTTTCACTTCTTGAGTGCCGGCTGTCTGTGTTTTGGCAGCATTTCGAGTAATCTTTAAAATATTTCTTTGCATTTGTTCCTTAGTTTCACTCATTTTCATCAAAATATTTGGTCTTAAAATAATCACTTGAATTGGATTTAAACGTCTGAATTGAAACTATTGTTTGAATTGGAACGTGCAAGAGCAATTACATTGAAATCTCAATAATGCTTAAATCTGGATAATTATGTTCACTCATTGAA
>JAQGBD010001019.1:0-20100 GCA_034698165.1 Punctoribates punctum | reverse complement strand
GCTTGATTCACAAATATAGTTTCCATTAATGAATCAAGCTCAATTAATACATTGGTGAAGATTTGGCTAAACATGAAGAATGATTATAACCTGGAATTTGGAAAATCTGGAGATTTAAAAATAATTATATTGAAACAATTAATCATCAAATAACCATAATAACTTATTAATAAGCATGGAAGACTTTTAATTATGCTAATCAATGTAATGCACATGTAAATTAAAGGACAAGGTGATTCTGCTTTTTGTAAAGTTGTTACTTTCATTAAGTTTGAAGTGTTGAGGAAAAGAAGTCATTTAAGTTCTTTAACCGCAATTCCATTGAATTAATAAACAAATTATTTGAAGACTTTTTCCTTTTGAAAAGATTAATGAATTAAAGTTTTCTATAAATAATTGATTTCAAGACTTGAAATGAGAAATAATTACATAATTAATGAGAATCGCATTCAAATCAGTTATCCTTAGAGTGAATGCAAAAACAAGTGATTAATTTTTTGCATTAAATTTTCATTTGGTTTATATTAAATTAATGTTAATTAGAAATTTCGAGTTAGATATATGACAAAGAGCACAGGTATCATTAATCTATGCCATTTCTAATCAAAGTGATGAGTCAATAGATTAGCAAGAACAAATTGGACAAGTTTTGCTTTAGAAAAGTTTTATTAATTCATTGAAAACATTAAATTATATGACAATCATTTGACTGAAATATTTGGAAATCATATAAAAATGAAATAATTTTGAATGAATTTATGCAAAATATTTAACAGACTATAAAATATTCGAAACAAAAATTTGAAATATTTAATGAAATTATGAAATTTGATTATTAAATGTGAAAACATTTATTATAACAATAATAAGACAAATATTTAATATATGAAGGATTGACAACAAATTCATTGGAATCTATGGTAATATCACAGATAATATCGAATGAGTTTCGTCAGTGATTACAGTATTGGTCCAATCAGTCAGAGAAGTGGTGAGCAGTCTATCTCTCCCTCTCCTTAAGCATGAGTTGCTTTTCTCGGGCTTTTGTCTCAATGTCTTCGCATTTGCTGATAGAGTTCTGAACGAACTGCGGGTAAAATCGTAATTCAAAGTCAAATAAATTATTAACAATCATTGGTTTGATTTGGAAGAGAGAATTCATAACAGAATTGTGTGGGAATTCACAACAAAATTATATGTATTTCCCTTTTATTCAGTGTAAGGAATTTCACACAAATGACTTAATAAGAGACAGAAATGATATTAAATGAAAATCAACCGACAATATGAATGTCAGACCACTTTGTTATTCACATTTCATGCATTAATAGCGGAGAAAACATAAAATAATTAGAAAATTAATTCAATTGATTTACACTAATTGGGATTGAATTGAATTATTGCTAACATTTATGGGACAAAAGCAATGTTACCTCTTGAGGAACAGCGAGACTCAGACGCGAGTGTCTTGAGTTTCATAATGTGTGACATGAGTTGAGAAATTATGTTTGGAAAGAAAAATAAGAAACAGTTGTTGTAAAGCAGTTTATAATCAGTTAATAAACTAACTCTAATTGCAATGCATTTCTAGACTCAAGAAAAACCAAAACCAAAAGATTTCTGTTGCGAAACAAATTAATATTTATTTGTTTGTGGTTTTAGTCAATAAAATAATTGAGTTCTGTCTCAGAATCTAAGCCTAATTGAAATAAATTCATTATTCAAAAGTGGAGAGAAACAAGTGTTTAATAATTGAGTGACACCTACTGAAACGGTAGTGGCCGCATACGACTGTCTCCTGTCTGCCAATCCATAGCTGAGCAAAGTTTGGTTCCACTTTTTCTTCAGATTTGCCAATACCTGCAATTCAAGAGTGCAATCAAATGTCGACGAAATTCATTTGATATATAAAAACAAAAATTAAAACAAATCAAAACTCTTTCAACAAATTGTTTGGTAAGCATTCGCACAGCACTAACAGCACTACAGTAACCGATTCTGTTTGAGTTGGGATTCGCATAGAGATAGAGATAGTCATGCATTTCATTAGACATCGATTTTAATGCATATTTGACTAATGGCTGACAAAACAAATACTTTCAATTGAAATGCGATACCGAGAGATACTGTTCTGTTGTGCCTCAAATGGGGCTAATATTCGACGTTCTCTGTATTCTGTATGTTATCTGAAGAGATGAGCAAAAAAATACAATTTGCTCAGAATATTATGAGAGTTGCATACTCAGTCTGATTAGTATCAAATGCTATCAAATAATGATGATTTCCAATAAAGTTTTGGTCGAAAAAAACTCAGGAATTGATCCAAAGATGGCCTGAAGTAGAGATTATGAACAGAACTCATGTTGTCTTCGATCACATTCACTACTTTTAAGACAGTAATGACAGTAATAATAAATAATAATACTTTTGGCCGTAACTATAGATTCTGTACTTATACCGAGAATATCATTAAAATGACAGTAAGAATATTCTGACAAAATTACAAATTGTTTGCTTTCTTGCGATACAATTATATACAGTCTGTGCTCTCAATTGTCTGTTCAATAGTCTCCTCAAACAACAAATTTTTTGTCGAATAACAGAAATTTGATACAAAATTAAACGAAACAATAAGAAAGAGGTTTCGAATGATAAGAATTTTAAATTTGTTTTATATTTCATTTTTCTTTTTAATCTGGGAATTGAGTGAAATTAGAGTTCTTTAGTTAGAAGTGAATTTCGTAACCAATTTAATAGAGAAATATTATCTCTCTTTCTTTGCTCGAAACTAATTTGTGTGAATAGAAGAAATATTTAATGAAGAAGTAATTAATTTTTGAATAGCAAATCATCTTTGAATTATTCAAAAAGATTAAAGCAAATGGAAGAGAGAAAGGGAGAGAGGGAGAGAGGGAGAGAGGGAGAGAGGGAGAGAGGGAGAGAACAGATAATCATTTTGTTTTCGTATAAATGATTTATTAATTGATTTTTATGACAAAAATACGAGAAAATAAAATGAGACAATTTTGGAGTATAGTGTGGCTGACACTTGTGCTGGTGATCGACCCCTACAGTAGACTTTGATTTTAAACAAATCAGAGTAAATGTCTGAACACAAGAAATGATAAGTTTGAGAAAAAGGTGAAGAGCTGTGTTGTGTAGTATTGGATACAACAGAACAGTTCTGACAACAATTGTTAATCAGGAAAGACATGCCATTAATTAAATTGAAGAGTTAGAGGGTTTAAGCGGTGTTTTGTCTAAAAATATCAAATCATAAGCATTGATGAGCACTAGTGATGCTATTATTAGTTAATACCTAATAAAATGTGTTAATACTAGACAATTGTGGACTGTAAGGAACGCGAACGAAATTTTGTCGGGTGTTTTGATCGCATAAGCATCTGTTGACTGATAAAAGTTTTGATTGCAGTTATTACCTCTCCATTGAAGAAACAAAAGAGCAGCGCTACACACAATCCCTGCACAAAGAGAAGAATCGCACGAATGATAAATTCATTATACTTTTGATTATTAGTTTCTTTAATATTAGAGTTATTTCGATTGCACTCAACCTGAAGTGATGTCACGATTGTGGACACAATTTCGTAGACCTTTTCAGCGGTGGATTTGGTCTCCGGTCTGAATGGAGTTAACATAAACTGAAGACCAAGCAATGGGATCAGAATAAGTGTCGCCCGAACCGCTTTCCTATTAGATTAACGCAAATCAAACAAAAATTGATAGTTTTTTCATTCACTTAATTTAGTTAAAGAAGAAATGATAGCAAATTATTGCTTTCAGAGGAATCATAAAATCAATTAACTATCGAAAATCTGATTACCGAATAGATTATACCCTAATAATTAAACTCTTGATTCTTTACAAATCCTATTGATTTATTTAATCAAGAACCTATTACTTTTTCTAATCTCGGGTGCATTCAAATCAATGAAACAACTGATTAAATTATATGTATTGCATCAAGCACAACTTTACTATTAATAGAAATCGATGAATACATTTGTATATTTGAAGAGACATTAGATTATGTATGAGTCGATTAAATCCAATTTAACGCTATTTTTAGACAAACTTAATTGCTTGACACTAATTGTAAGTAATTTGAGAGAAGTGTATCAAATTTAGAGGAAAACCCCATCACTATCCCTATTCCTATCCAATAAGGTTAGAGCCAACTGAGTATTAACTCAGATATAAATGTGAAGTAAATGTTTAAGAGCTGTCAAAATAAGCTCAACATTTCTCAACTAAATCAACATTTTTTAAAGCATTCTTTGAATTATGATTTTTATGGATATATAACTTATATATAACTTTGAAAATGAAGAAATAATTGTCACATATTTTTCTCAGTCTTTATGTTTTTCTATAAATTGTCACAAATATTACGATTCTTTCCATTCAATAGAGATTTTGGAGAAAAGCCTGGCTTTGGGTCTCTTATAAAAGTTTTATTGCTTTTGATTTATAAAACTATTTCAAACATATCTCTACTAAAAATTGAAAATATTTCAAATGAAAGCAATAGAAATCTCAATTGATTTGAAGAATAAAAATTTATTAGAAATTCAATGTTTTTTCTTAAAATTTTAAGATTCAATTTAATGTTGTTTAGTAGTGTTAGTTGTTGTCGAATATTGCAAGATAACAATCGGAATAATTGAATTTCTAAAAATAAGTTCATATTATGAAATATATTCCGATCAATAAATAATGGATTTCTAACCGAATAGTGGTTTGAGTGGAAAAAGTAATAAAAGAAACGAATGTCTGAATACCTGGTCTGATGAGTATCTGATGTATTGACTGCTCGTAATTTTGTGACCAAAACTCTTACGATATTTATTAAGAAGAAGAGATTGAGCTGTTGTCCAATCAGAGGCAAAAACACATCAAATATCAGACAATGTTTGGGAAGAGAGGCCATCAATTGCTTACCAGTAGTGACAGACAGACCGGACCGGTTAACAGCCAGTTGTAGACCCCATCCTCTATCCAACAGCTGAACACATCATTTAATTGGTTAATGAAGCGATTTTAGTGTCAAAACCTCATTACTTACTAATTAGTATCTTCAGGATTGGAAGAATTACTTCTGAGAATGGCATAAACCACTGTGAGAGGGATGGGAACGCCCCACCCCAGGATGTAAAACCACTTAAGTATCTTATTCTCTGACACAAAGGCAATGACGAGCAAAGTGTGAAGATATAGCCCCTCACAGAACATCCAGAAGTAGTTGCAAACCATGAAGTAGTGGACAAATATATGAAGTAATTGACACCAAAACTAGTAATTAAAACAATATATAAATGAAGAGAATATTTAAAACAAAACAATCGATTACTGACTCCATTATTAAGCAAAACGTTGGACTCTTTGACGATAACTAAATACCAGACAATCCTTGAAAACGAGAGCAATATTTCATGAGATTAGTGTCGACTAATTTATAATTAATAAAACGCTTAACATTCATAAGCTTTTGGTCACAACGGAGTCATTTGCAGTCATTTGCAAAATCAATGATTGATTCTAATGACGACAGTTATGACTGAACGCAAAATTAACCAAAACTTATAATAATAGGCAATAAACTATGCAAATGAGTTGCGAACAAAGGCTATCAGCAACGAGCAAGCTCCTTTAACTCTTTACCACATAGTGTTGTTTATGATGAAACTGACGAAAAAGTTCTTATGAATTCTGATTCGTGTTTGTGATGAAAGTGACCTTTAATTCAATGATTTGATTCAATCAAAGGGTTATTACATGATTTGGTGATAACATACTTGAATGCGAAGAAAATGGCCAGAGATATGAGGAGTGCCACCACTGATATTGAATAACCAGTTATATAGATATTGTTTATGAGAGTTCGGAACTGTTGGAGACATTCAAATATTAGCTCAGATTAAGTTCCACTAAATTATTTGAAAACATATTTTTAGAACAGTAGAGAAAAATAAGATTAACGGTCAGAGCCAGCGATTAATACCTCGAAATCATCCCAATCGACACAACCGGTATAGTTAGACCAAGTTCGGTTTGTCTCGAAATGTCGATACCATTCACCCGACTCTGTGCAAGTTTTTCGAGCAGTTTCTATAAGTAAAAGATTAGTAAATATTAATTCCCATTAAAGCATTGACTCTAAGAAAGTGTTTTGAAAATATTTTTCAAGAATAGCTTACTTTCGGGGGAAAAGCCAGTAATCCAATTAGGACAGGGCACATACGCAATCTGACCGGCCAGGGTATCATTAAAACATCCCCATCCGTCAAAAGTGCGCTCACAATACGGACCATTGACTGAGAAAAAAATCAAAGAATTGTTTGGTTTGAATATATTGTAAATATTGACTCTTTATATGGAAAGCAAACGTCAAAATCAGAAGTAATTTTTAAGCCATTAAATGACATTTGAGTTTCAACCGAAAGGCTTTCGCCAAAAATATAGTATTATATGTGATGTAAAGAATAATAAATTCTGAGAAATAAGAGAATTGAATTGAAAAATAAGTTGTTCTAGCTCATATGGCTCCTCTGATATAAGGCCAGAGGAGTGCAATTTATTCCATTCTATTCCTTCCACCGAAAAGAAGATTCTTTAATATAACAAAGAATTTCAAATTTTAGAACATATTCAAGAATTTTGCGAACATTTTTCATAAAAGTTTATTCAAATTGTGTTTAAATTAATTTTAAAGTTTTTCGAATTTATTAAATGATTGAAATCACAAATGAGAGCAAATCTTTGAAAAATACAAATTTAATAAAATATTTAATTTGTGTCAATCAATGTCTTTATGCCATTAAATGAGAATTCATTCAATAAAAGCGTTAAATTTGTTTGTTTTCCACATAATTATTAAGTATTCAAAAGGTGTAATAAATTTTTATTTATTTCGCTGTAAAAAGACATAAATGGCATGAAATGTGTCTAAAGATTGGCATCAAATGAATTCTTTATATAATGAGCCAAAAGAAAGACCCAATAAATGGGACTAAAAATTGGAGAAATGGCATATCATTTATAAATGTAAGGAAAACAAAGACTGAATTCTATCAATTCGTTAAATGACCTGAACTTACGAAACACCACTTTATGTGGCTTTCAATAGAAATTCTTTTCTGCGAAGAAATGTTTTCTCCGAAAGATATTATAAGAATATATTAAATAACAATTGGAAGTACTGGGAATTCATCCGAAAAATCTTTGCAATGAAGGAAAGGATGAAAAACAAAACTTATCATAATATTAAAGTGATTGCAGTTTTAGTTTGAAAAATGAAATTAAATTTAATTAACAGTAAAATAGGTGAAAATCCGGGCATTTTTCATATAAATGAGTGTTTTATCCCTCGCCTAAAGTGCGATATTTTCTGACACTTTAATTAAAATAAATAATGTTTTGACAGAACTAATGGTCTCTCAGAGAAAAACAAAGTTTTCATATATGAAAAGATTGAGAATTATTCACTTCTTATGGAAATACATGTAATGGTAATACAGTAGCTATTATTCAGAGCCTCTATTAACTGTTTGGGTGAAATTGCTTTTATTAGCCCAGAGAGGGTCTAAGACTTTGATCCCTAATGTTATTCAATTTGACTGTCAAATAATGATCGCATTGGCAGAGGTTCTTAAAAAATAAGATCACAATTTGTAGGCAAATCTCATCAATAGATTCTGTTCCCGAATTCAACTCAAAAGATTTGTTTAACACTTTTCCTCATTTGGTTTTTGTTTGTTTTCTCACTTTTCCAGACATTTGTTTCAAACAAAAACAAAATTAATTATTCGACGAAATAATTGAATTTTTGTTGAAATACTAGGAATAGTCCGGAAATAAACTGAGCTATTAATTGAAAATAGTTTGCAAATTAATTTACTTTTTTCGTTAAATAAATTCTTTTTGTGTTTTTTGTTAGCTTTTTATGAGATTAGAGTTAAAGAGAGAACTTTTTGTGCATTCAATTGAATCAAAAGAGGAGATCATTAAGAAATAGTGGGCTTAAGTGATGTCACAATAGAAATGCAATCGAATCATAAAAATCATTCATTAAACTAATTAAGGCTTACATTTGGGTTTTGGTTGGTATAGGACTGAGTCAATACACTTCTCGAAAGCGTGTGCCGTATGAATGTCGTTGTAGGGATCGCTGTCCATACTGGTCATCGCAGACCATATTTCAATCAATCGATTTATGTCCACTGACTATAACAAGAGAAAGCATTTAGGGCTCAGATTATGAGAATCACATTAAGCACTATCTGTAGCGCACACAACATCTTTACTACACAGGGATTAAGGATCAGCGCTGTTGGCAATAATGTCTTACACTCTCCATAATTATCTAAATCACTGGTCTATTGCAAAACTGATCTAACTTTAGGTCTGTTAGCTTTTGTCGGCTGTCAGGGGGTATATCACTATCTGTTTCGTTCAATCGATAAAACAGTGAAATACAAGTATTGAGTGGGAAATGCAAATAATAGGCCACACATTTGTGTTTTCTAAATTCCTGGCCGAATTGGCGAACAGCACTTCCACTCAGCTGATGCTCTCACATAAATTTGGGCAAATTGTGGCACAAATTGTTTACCTGAATATTTGAAGTGAAATTACATTGAGAATAGTCTATTCGATTACTGCCATCACTGTTGAGATCCCAACTCCCGTTTGACAAACACTTTCTGAACGCAAATTCTGTTTTCGATATTAAGTTAGGAATAAATTCAATTTAATTGAAAACTTTATATAATATTAAAGTAGATATAAATCATGTTTTATATAATATAAGTTATATTACAATATATTCTGATTTTATTGCTTTTATATTCATTTTTGATATTACAATAATTCAGAACAAATTATTAGAAATATATTCAAATTGAGCCTTACGTTCAACTTTGGATCCTGGTAAGTCAGGACAGGATATTTTGGCAATGGTGTCGGCCACGGTTGCACTCCAACAGCCGATGCCATCGGAATCAATCTTACAGTAGGACTCGTCTGTAATAATTGAATAAACAATTGATAGGAATTCAGTTCACAGATCAGACAACTAATGATTAGAGGAATTGTTTTTTCATTGAACTCACTTTCTTTGAGTCCTTCAGGTTTATAGACAGCCGTTTGCAGGCAATGGGCAAACAGTCGGAAGTGTTGTGAAGGAGTAACAGTTGCTGTTGTCGTCTCATTAAACTCAGGAGAAATGCTTTCCACACATATTATTATACTAACGAAGTAAACCACAAAATACCCGACACTTTTGTTAATGCAACTGTTTTTGGCCATTTTGCTCGATCACTATATCGGGAACATAGCTATCAATAACACTGAAAATATTTCAAATATAAAGGTTTGAATTAAATTCAAAACTACAAGATTTACCCCTTATTCGAAGGAAGACTTTATTTTTCGGATAATTTGAGGAATTGTGTGCGGCCTCAGTCACCCCCAACCATATTTATGAGAACACAGGTTACCATGATGCTTTGCCTTCCAATTCAGAGTTAATGAAATCGGGAATCAGTGAAACTCGACTTTTGATGACTTTATGTTCAGAACTGTTAAGACAACAAAACTATTTGGGGATTAAAACCGATTGCAATCCTCTCAACATTTATTTCAAGTGTTTTCTTAACAACTTTTTTCTTCAAATGTATTTTAATTAAATTTTATTCAAAAACACATTTCAAGTCTTCTAAAACTTGAAGAGATGGTGAAGAAAGTTAAATGTTTCAAATAATTCAATTATAAATTCAATATATGATTTGCCAAACTTATTCTGAGCTGACATTTGTTATACATTTGTATATTCTGTATACTCGAACCGATTTAAGAGTATAACGAGTCGTTAATAACCACATGTCTAACGTCTAATGTCTTATACTTTTCAATGTTATTAATCTTAGGATATAATTAATTCTCAAAGTTTTAGCGAAAACTCTTAAAAATGTATTAAAAAGAGTAATATTTTATTTAAGTTAAACTCTATTCATATTTCGCATCTTCAAAATGATAACCAATTAATTACTGGACTCAGAGAAAACTCGAGACAAAATTCAGTTTAGCTGGTTCAAATAAAAATAAAATTCATCCATTCAAAATAAATTTTAATTGCGATAAAATATCATAATGACTATAATAATTAGATTTTGCCTCGAGTTTGCTGACTGTTCTCTAGTTTAGTAATCATTAGAATATGATGAGCAAGGCCATCTGTCCTGTGAATATTCATAATGGCACAGCAAAATTGTTTACTCAGGTATATTCTGGACCATAAAAATCCCTTTTTTAAGGAATGAAAATAAGGGACAAAATATTTCGGTTAATCGATGAATTAATCCGAAAAATGTAATATAAAACCAAGGTGTTTTGAATCTATCCATTGAACTGGTTATTATATTTGTAGATAACCCGGGGCTCATATGAATAAATTAGAAGAAATTTTCCAAACTTTAGGTAATCGTAAAATTAGCTCTGATTTCGTTGCTATTAATGAAAATCTTTTCTATAATTATGGGACCGAAGGTTAGAGAAGCGATAAAAAGACATTTTTCGCAACACTTTATTTTTTGATATTTTATTACGATTCGGATTCTTTGGCAAATTATTTGTGAATACTGTGAACTTGAAATATGTGAATATTTTCATTTAACTATTAAAATGTGAAAATTTCATTCAGTATTTAAATAACTTGAAAATAGAGTAATTAAAGTAATGTCTGTCATATAATAATAATAATAATAACCGTAAACAGAGAATAAAAAATGCATTAAATTTAATGACTCATAAAAACTCATTTTTTTATGTAATGGAAGCGAATGTTCGCTATATTTCATAGAAATCACTACTTTTTGTATTGTTTTAAGACGAGAGCTTTTCTTAGATAAAAGTTTTGCCAAAAGTCATAAGACTTATAATCGATTGATCATTAGTTTTCTCATTTTTCTGTCTACCGATTTACACTCTTATAAGCCGGGAGAGTTGTGTCTCTTTAGATTGAAATTAAGGCTCAAATCGCTTCAAATATAAAATTCAATTCAATTATACAAATCGTATGATAAGATATTACAATTTGCGCTAAAAGGATACAAGTCATTAACATATGGATAGAAATAAACCTGGGCATTGCTCAATCCAAACTAATTGAATGGTTAGATATTTCCCAGAAATTATTTGCTAGATAAATTTTCAAATTTTTCAATATTAGAGTAATATTCTACGAAACAATAGTTCTTTGAATAATAGATTTTAACCGCTTAAGAGATTTAAAAGAATTTAATAATAAATTCAATTTTCAGAAATATTTCCACAAAAAAATCTCAAACTCTAATTATTCAGAGTATTAAAGGATAAAAATACGGCAAAAATTGTATAAAAAATGAAACTTCACTTTCCAAGAGTCTGATTTGTAATATTTTTACCAAGAGCCTAGGGCATTATACATATTCATTTAAAATAATTCATTACTTGGTTTCAATGAATTTATAACTTTTGACGTCAAAATCTTTCTTCAATTTCAATGGAAATATTTATTTACTTCAAAATTAATTTCAAGTCTGGAATACATTCCGAATTGTATTCAAAATAAAGTAACCGGAATACAGATTTGTATCTAATGAATAACCTGCACATATCAGACATATATAGTTTATAATTCTAATGAAACTGTATGTATGTTATATTGCTAGATATAAACATTTACAATTTGATTCTATGGTATAAAACTGAATGGTCCTGAATCAAAATTTTTCTCTTTATGTGAAAAAGTCTTAGAAGAGAAGCCTTTCTAATGCAAGACATGAACAATGAGTCCATTCATAACACAATATTTGACAAAATGAGATATTTTCTCAAAATCTCAAGAATTGAATCACTTTTTGTCGAAATGAAAAATAAAAAATTGTTATAACAATAAACACTCGAATGGTTTTCGAAGAAAATACATCTAATTTATTGCCAGTTCATTGATTCCAAGGTTCGTTTATAGAGGATTAGATATAAACATATATTCGCTGAAAAAGTTGAGTCAATTTAAGTAAAAATCGTTAATAAAGCGATTTTCGCAAAATATTTATCCGACGATTCTCTTTGTGAAGAATAATAACAATCATTTAATATGACTTTACAATCAATAGGAGTCATAATTCATCGTTTGTTTTCATTCCTCGCTTTTTCTCAATAAGTCATTCAATTTAAACGATCCTTGAGATTGTATCTTGCAATTGAAATAAACCTCAAGTTCTTTGAAAAGGTCACAAAAACATTTGTTTTTTAAGGACATTTAATTCGAGCAGAAAAGTTGATTTTGGAGCAAGCAAATTCAATAAAACCGTTAACAACGATGCGTTACCCAAATAAACTTATTTTGATTTCGACCGAAATAAACTATTTTTGTTTAAGAGATACACAAATAAAACGATATTAACAGAAATTTTGTGCAATTCATCTGAGTTTACAGCACTGAGTCCTGGGATCCCATGAGTTATAAAAATACAGATATATTGTCGTTATTGGCCTCATATGCCTAATACTCAGCTTTTATCCAAATATTTAATGATTCACAACATTTTTTCCCCCGAAATAATAGTTAATGTTTTTAATTCATAAAACATTTTAATAAACGAAACACTTTATTGCGAATGAAACAGATTTTCATTGTTTTTAGTGATTCTCATAAATAAGTGAAACATAAAACTGTTTTTGTTAGGATGTCGTCTCTATTCGAGATTCAGTGATGGAAACAATTGAAGAGACATTCAAATAATAATAAGAATTAAAGCCTGAGTCAGAGTAGAGAAATCCTATGCATAGACACGAAAGAAGTGGTCAACAAAAAGTTAATTTCGATGGTAAAGAGTGGACTCATATACGCTGTAATATAATTGGCTTATTATTGGCTTATTCTAAGATTAATCGATTCTTATTATTAATGCTATAAATCAAAGCATTTCTTCGAATTAAGGATCACTTCTTTTCGCCTCAAATCTTATCTAATGTTTGACTCGATTTGTGATTATTATTGAATGCAATAAAATCTAAATTTCAATTATTTTATTGAAATCCAATTCAAGTGATTTTCAATAGACATGCGAAGAATATTTTCGTTTACTTAAGACAAATGTTTGCATAAATTCTCAGATGTTTTCAAAAAATGAGTTCAAATAAATATTGGGAATTAATAATAAGGTCAGAATTGAGAGTTATTCAGACCAGGAATCAGTGAAATTCAAGTCTCGGAGACATCATCTCAACAACTATTGAGGCAAACAAACTGTTTTGGAATTAAAACAGATGCCAACCCTCTCTCTCATCACTTATTTCCACTGAATTCTTAAGAACTCTTGTCTTCAAATATATTTTAATTGAGAATCAAATCTAAGTTTTAGAAAAACCAGAGAAAGTTAAGAGAATTGAATGGTTAGTAGAATTCAATTATAAATTCAATCTTTCTTTTGTCGAACTTATTCTGAGCTGACATTTGTTTTATAATCTGTAAGTTCGCACCGGTATAACAGTATAACAGTATAACGACATGTCTAATGTCTAACGCTTTTCCTTGTTATTCATCTTTGGATTAAATGAATTCTCAAAGACTTAATGCGAACTCTAAAAAATGTATTAAAGAGAGTAATAATAGTGTTATTTATGTTAAACTTTTTGTTCATATGTTGTCAGCTCTCAAATTGATGATCAATTCATCACAATTTTTGTTTTCATTAGAAAGTGAGGAGCAAGGTCATCTTCTGAGAATATGCTCGATTAAAAAGTGATATATTGAATAATCAGTGAATTTAACACTTCTGTAATCTTGACTGTAATCAAAATTAAACGATATTTTCCATTAATATCGCCCTAAGCTTAGAATTTATAAATTTATATAAAACTATTGCCAAGAATGCGATAAAATAGAAACAATGAAATGTGAAAGTTTCAAATTAATCTGGTATGGAGTGCCCCAAACATTAAATATCGAGCAAATATTTTGTTGACTGATTTTTGTGCATTTCCTCGGTTCAAATGATCACCATATAAGAGAGGAAGGCATGAAATGATGCTGAGCTACACTACTGTCCGGGAAAATGTTTATCTATTATCAAATGAATCAAAAGCGATGCTATTTATTATCTATTATCTGATGAATGGTCGACAAAGACTAACAACAGAAACAAATTAATCATTGGATCAATTATACGATTGAACACAGAATTGCAATCCACTCCATGCCATCACTTACCCATCAGATCAGTTCCAACGAACACATCCATCAAATCACAAATTATGTCTAATAATAATTATTATCTATTATTAAAACAGTTATCAACAGAATTCAAATCTAAAGACGTTTGTGGAAAAGATTTCCCAAATCGGGTGAATATTTCGTAAATAAAAGCAAAAAAGCAATGATTTGCGAAATATCTGAAGTGAAGTGAAGTGTCCGACAGTTTAAGGAAAGACTTTTTGATGTTTCACTGATTTTGAATTACTCTATGAATTAATTTAAAAGAATAATAAATCAAATTTGAATAACATTTTTGTCAAAGAAATGAAAATTAATAAAATTTTTAAATAAAAATATCGGGTTTTGAATAAATTTGAATTATGTTTACGAATAAATTAGTCCTCTTTTCAGAAGAAAAGTCAATAAAATCAAAAATTCGGTTGAAGTCAGTCACTAATGAGTTATATAAATGATATTCAGTTTAAAACTTACAAAATATCGAGTCTTTTAAGATAAGGCGATGAAAAATGTTATGCAAATCAATTAAAAATCAAACGTTTGCTCAAAATGAAGAGACTTCTCATCAAATCTACTTTTGATTTCGAAAATTCAATAAAAATTTTGTATAAATACACGAATTAATTTGGAAAAAAATTTCCTCGAAACGAATCCTTGAAAATTTTACGTTCTTGACATTCATTAATTTGAAAGCAAAACTTGAATTTTGGTTTTTTCACTGAAAACATTTCTAAAGAGATTTTAATCGATAGTAAAAGTGAGGCTTAAAATAGAAACTAAAGACAACTTTTTTACTCGAATTAAAAATCTCATCGCTTTCTGAGTTAATTGCGTTAGAAGTGAATGTTTGGAACTTTTCCTTCAATTTGTTTCTCTTGTTTTCAGATAAGTCTAATATATTTAATCAATTGAAGCGTCAAAAGACGATATCACTGTCTTTAGGTCTTTCCTTTGTTTTCTACTTCATTAATGTTTGGCCCAAAATTTTAATCGCAATTATTTGCAAACAAACAGTTTATTTGAGGCCAAAAACATAATTAATATCTTCTTATGTTTAAACAGTTTCGAGTCATAGCTTTAGATCTAATCAATTGAGAAATATTTTCGTCAGTATTTTTCCAGCGATTGGAGCACAAGATTTACGTCAACTGTTCGCTACATCTGTCAGATTAATATTGTGAGGAAATACCAGAGATTGAACTCTATTCCCAACTATTCGTTACAATCAGTCTCTGGAGTGAAGACTAAAATACGGCCAGTTTTTGGTTCTTTCTTTGTCAACGATAACAGGCCTTCAATTGGTTCTTCCTTTTAAATGAAAGGCTCTCTGATTAATAGAAATTAGAGCTCATTTCTATTGACTCTGATTTGAACTCATGAGCTCATCACTAGTGACCACTCCGTCCACTCACTTCTTGAGGTGGAAATTGGCAAATAATTAATTAATGGACTCTTAATGTCTTTTTCCAATCTTATCGAGTGTTTCGACTCAACAACAAAAATAGTGTTTAAGTTTTAGGCAAAAAAATTGCATTAAAATCAAAAATAAACTTTTTATCCCTAAAACTATTGGTTTAACACTAAAATGCTTGAAAATGTCTAAAAGTGTGACAAAAAAAAACAAATAAATAATCGGATTTCGAAAGCATTAAAATTAATAGCTTTGCAATTAAGATAAAACACTAATTTATTGCTCAAAAGTTAAGGAAATAAGTGTCTAAATATTTATGCAAATTATAGCAAATCCAACATTAGGTATATCCTTAACCCAATCATTTTTGACAGATTAGAGTGTTTGCCATTGGATCGGTTTCTTCAAACTGAAACTATTTTGTTTGATTCAATCGATTGAAAGAATGAAAGCTTTTTGATGTAATGATTAAATGATGTCTTCATAAAAGTCATCAATCATTGCATAGTTTCAATATTATTGCTATTATTGGGAAATTTTATTATAGAAAAACCGAATTCTTTTTTTTCTGATCGAGGAATGGCCTAAATTCTGATGAAATGCTCTAACTTTGAATTTATTATTCCGGTCACTATTTCAAGACTCGAGGATGGGTTGGACACAATTATAGCTCTTTTCGGTTCAGACTAAAGATAGACTATGAAAACAAGTGAAGAATAGTAATAATACTCTTTATTCCGATTTTCCATTCTTTGGTAAATTGGAATTCAAAACAAGAGAAGAAAATCCTGGGCTACCAGGACTACCAGGATAACCACCTTAACTGAATCACATGAAAAAACGAGAACATATTAGAATACTTTATTGGTATTTGATGAGCCTTGGTCACTCTAAGCTCAAGAAGCAAATTGATAAGAAAATTATAGTTGAGAAGAATGTAAAATCTTTTGAAACTCAGAATCGATTGGAAAGGGGTCGAACCCATCTCTTCTTTACCAAAAATTATCTCTATTTTCAAGAACTCAAAGAACAAGAGATTTAATCAATTAAATGAAGTAATTAAATGGTTAAAAGAACTCAAATAATTTGAATTCATTGGAAATTACTTTTAATTTTGAAATTAAATAGTTTAGATTGAAATATACTGTCAACGCATTGAACACTTGAGTGACTTTAAACTTAAAGAATGTTTCACTTCTTTTGACAGATCTCTTGAAACTTCAAATTTATTATATTATTGACGGAACAGGTTTTCTGAATACCAATTAATAGACTCATTGATCAAAATTTGAATTAAATTACTGAAAATTGTTTTCATTTCAATATTGTTTTTAGCGTTTGTTTGTCTTCATCTGAAGGACTCGACAATTGATATTCAACTAATCAAATGACAATCAAAATATTGTTTTCCATTCAAGTTTAATGACTTCTAACCAAAACATTATCGTTCATAAAACGACATTTTTATTATCGGAATAATGATTTATATTTGTATTTTGATAGATTGAGCAAGACCAAATTTCAACCATAAAAGGCAGAACTTTTCGTACAATAATTCATCGATTGATGGCTCACTCTATCAACTAATAAATGGCTTTGAATTTAAGGTCAAAATAAATATCTGTTGAACTTAAATAATAATTGCATTTAAATCACATTATATTACAAATTAAGCACTTATTTGACTCAATTCAAGAATAAAACATAAGTATAACTAAAAGATATATAATTTTTTATATTTTATAATTAAATTATTTTTTATAAGCCATCAGTTTTGTTGGAAAAAGTGTTAAAGTCTTGAAATAAATGTTTGTTTCTTCAAACACTTGATGACAAAAACTATTGATTTTCTCTCCGAGTCTTTCTTTAAAAGTGTTTACATTTAAAGAGAAAGCCTTCGTATGACTTAAAATCGATTATTTAATTGACTGAAATCGAAACTTACGGCAAGAAAATCGATTCTTCAATTCTTTTGTGGTCTTCTTATCTGTCACTCGAAGAGTAGCTCAGAATTTGGTATTTTTTAAGTACTTCTCAAACGATTTTACTTTAATGAAAATCTGTTGAAAAGAGAGAAATAATATTTAAATGTTTAGACTCTACGGCAGAGGAGACAGTCTTTAGATCCCTTGAGAATATTTTTTCCTTAATATGAGTCTAAAAATAATTTTTTAATATAATGGGAAAAACGCTTTCTTGAGAACACATTTTAATCTAAAATTCAAATTCAATAATTTTATAGCGAATTAAACTAATTGAAGGCTTTATTGTTCCCCACATTTATTAAGATAATGATTATTGTTATACTAATTGCAAGAATTTTTGGTATTCTCCAAAACACAGATATTTAATTACATGAAAATAAGCCATAATTTATTTAGATTTTAAATTTTCGACGTCGAGGAAAGATACCAATTAACACAAAGACTGTAATATTTGCCAAAAATTAGTCATAAATTACTTATAAAGTCAATAGAATTGTGAGACAACTCACAGATTTGATTCCTCACAATCTTATGGATCAACTCTATGGTAATTATGTGTAATATTTTCAGTTTATAATAAATGAAATGATTTTCTGAGTAAATGAAATATTTATGCAAATCATTTGGAAATAAGACGGAAAACATCCGCCACTCGACTAATGGTTTGGCAAACATATGATCTCATGTTTATTACTCTCAGATTAGACAATTCACTGCATGATATTTGAGGCAAAATTTCCTCTTAACAGAGATAATTGAACATGCAAAATTGAATTTATACTTTACGAGATGTGTCTCAAGCTTTTTGAGGCAACCATTAGAGTAGAGTTGATCTCAATTATAAACTTTTGGCGAATAACGCATTTCTACCAAAAATAGTAATGTAATCAACACTTATACTAATGACTTGTTTATTGTGTACTTAATTTCCTTAATTGTTTTTATTGAACTCAATGTTAGGACAGGATGTAAGTCCCCATCAGGTGATCCACTCATTATGATAATAAAGATTCAGTTTCCAAAAAGTGTTTTGATCAAGATCAAAATTTATTAATTTATTTAAGTATTCCTTTTTCCTGAATTAATTTTAGGAGAGAACCGACTTATTTAGAAACAAGAGGTAAAGAGATTTTTATTAGATTTTTTTCCTCGAACATATTAATTAATAAAATAGAGCAAAATTTAATTAATTTTTTTCGAGTTTCGCTGCATTTTGTGTGAAAAGGCGAGGATTTCATCACATTTGAGATTCAAATGAAAGTCTTCTGTCATTTGCTTCACATCAGAACAAACATTGAATTCACTGAAAGTAAATTGAAATGAGTTTTGAAAAAAATTGCAAAAAATCGATGAGACATAAGATATGTCTGAATAATAGAACACTGAATAAAATTGGGAGAAATCTATTAAACCTATTGTTAGTCTCAATATTAATGCAATGAATTAATAATAAAGTTTTTATGAAATAAAACTAATTTTCTATTTCTTTGGCAATAATATAATGGATTCGAAATTTTATTCATTTATGAAAATTTCAAATATATTTGATTTGATTCAATCAAATCGAATGAAGAATAAAAGGTTTCGTTTAAAAAGATTCTGATTCTTACTCTCTATGGTATACTCTTTCATATTCTCTGACATTTATATGTAATTATGAAAACTATTGAGAGCACCTTGTTTATTTCTTTTTATAAGTTACTCAAAGAATTGCGAGAAAATCTAATTCCAGGCTCAGAGTTGTAATCTTGATCCAATTTGAAATTTGTTTCTTATTCCAAACAAGACTCTACTCAAGTATTCTGTTTGTGAATATTAGGTGAGACCCGGTTTTTGACGAATCGCCGGAACGATTCTGTGCTGCACTCAACCCATTAAACAGAACTAAATTATTCAAAGACTTGATGTCATTCTCGCGTTTTAGATCATAATTAACCGATTAGTGAATCCTTGAATGACATCCGATATTTCGAAGCACTTTCAATGAGTATTCAAATGATTTCTCATTTAACCTAGTTATTCCTAAAAAGTCTATCGAGAATACAATTTTCAAATTTATTCACTTCACTCGATATGAAAATAGATATAATTTTGATAATAAATGATAAAAGTGATGGTTATTCTCAAAAACTTCCTTTTTATGAGTAATTTAATTGACTGTCTCTTGAGTTTTGTGTGCGATTGTGATATCAATTCTTACAGTCATTTATTATAACATTATTTTTCTCTAAATTTATTTGTTTTTGTCTAACATTAGTTTTGATGCTTTTCTTACTAATAGAGTATTTTTGCTAGAAACAGCGCCATTTCTATGGCAAAGACAACTGGAGGATGGCTAAATAATGGTGCAAAAAGAATCGGGAAAAATTGGCGAATGGTGGACTTATTCGGGTCGGAAGACCAAGAATTTGATGCCATCACTAGTT
>JAQGBD010001018.1:0-20136 GCA_034698165.1 Punctoribates punctum | reverse complement strand
GACGACTGTTTGACGACTGTTTGACGACTGTTTGACGACTGTTTGACGACTGTTTGACGACTGTTTGACGACTGTTTGACGACTGTTTCACTCAAGTTTCAGATAAGTCTAAGAATGTGGGGAATCACTGGTGATCGACAATAGACAACACATTTAAAGCCATTTGAAGACAAAAATAGGAAAACATTTAAACCAAAACAAAACAAAAATGAATCCAAACAACGGTTTACTTAATTGTAGTAATAATATGAGTAATAATGGGAATAATGGCAATAAAATCGTTGAAATGGTTTACTCATTGTTGGAAATGCTTCGCCTGTCGTCACCCGAAGAGATGTCAACAAAATTGCTTCTTATGTCACAATCGCCGCAAATTTGCCGCGAAATGAGACAATACGGATGTCTTCCGCTTCTCATTCAACTCATTCACCAACAGATCATCGATAAGAAGAATTGTAATGACAATAAGGAAATGATTGTCACTCAACAGGAGTTACGCGAAAGGGCTTCGAAGACATTCAGAAATATTATCATTAATTCATCGAAAAGTCGCCGCGAAGTCAGAGTTCTTCGACTTATCGAAGACTTGCGATCTTTTGTCGATTTTCTCCGATTGAATGGACACCAATTGAAGGACGATTTCATTGATCACCCGAACAGTTCTGTGGCCTATCTATTGAAAGTGTCTTTCGATGAGGAACACAGAAATATCATCGGATTATTGGGAGGCGTTTACGCCATCGCAGAGGTGAGGCCCCTCTTCTTATATCTCTACTTTTTTGTTAGTTAAGGGTTTGAATACCATTAGTCTAAAAATGAATCATTAATTGAATGGTTTGAGTCTCTAATGATTAGACTCTAATCCCTTCCGTCGAGACTTAAATAAGTAAATAATTTATTGATTCCATTGTTTTCATCGATTGGTTTCTTCTTCAGGTAATTCAATATGACTTTGAATACCATGAAAACGCGCGGAACAATAGTTGTGTAACTCTTCGGCGCTATTCTCTGATGGCTTTAATTAATCTGACTTTCGGTGACTCCCAAACGAAGTCACTTTTGGCTACAATGAAGCCATTTATGAAAGCGTTGGTCAATAACTTGGAATCACCCGCCGAAGAGCTGCGACAAGTGGTGGCCAGTCTTCTCCGTAACCTTTCCTGGAAAGCAGACTACATAACAAAACAGATACTACGAGAAGTGGGAGCCGTCACTTACTTAACTCTGGTATAGCACACCCTTTCTTATTCTCATTTAATTATAGATTTTGTCATTTGTTTGTAAATCACATATATTTGTGTTATATTTGTGTTTAGGCGGCTCTCGAGGCCACCAAAGAGTCGACATTGAAATCAATTTTGTCGGCGCTCTGGAATCTAACGGCTCACTGCGCTCCAAATAAGGCCGACTTTTGCAAAGTGGACGGCGCTCTCAGTTTCCTGATCTCAACCCTTACTTATTCGGGTAATAACCAGTCGATAACAATTGTGGAAAACGGCGGCGGAATCCTAAGAAATATATCGTCACATATCGTCGTCACTGAAGAGTATCGCGAAATCCTTCGCAAACACAACACAATCGCAATACTTTTGGATCAATTGAAGTCACCCTCGATTACAGTCGTAAGTAATTCTTGTGTCACACTTTGGAATCTTTCTGCGAAGTGTCCCAAAGACCAACAGTTGCTCTTCGAGTTGGGAGCCGTTCCTATGCTCAGAAATTTGACGAACTCAAGGCATAAGATGATACAAACGGGCGCCTCCGCCACTCTCAGAAATCTCTTCAGTTCGTCAGTGGCTCCGAATCACATCCAAATGAGTGGTAAATATCAGTGATATAATTGTTTTGCTTTCACTCAGTAATCATTGATGTTTTCATGAAGTTCTCAATTCGAGCGCCTGTTCGATGCCTTCCCTTCAGGCGCGCAAATTGAAAGCTCTTAAAGACGACATTAATTGCAATTTATCCGAAACTTTCGATAACATTGAGAGCCCTAAAGTCAGTCCCTCTCATGAGTCATATCCGCGACGGTCTTCTTCTTTGGCCAAAACAAACGTCTTTTTACCCGGTATTTCACATTTTCTATCCTTTAAAACAGTCTTAAAAATCGGTTATCTGTTCCATCATTGAAATCAATTGGTGTTAGAGCACAGCCTACAGTGTTTTGCTTTGATTTAATCAATAATTTTAACCAATTTTTAGGCCGAATGTATACGAGTTTCAGTGGACACATAAATCCGCATCAGGTCTCCCGATCGAGTAGTCACGACAGCATCGGTTCCACTCATTCAGAACCGGTGACCAATTTGAGAGAAGTCAACCAAACACTAACCCCTGTCTATCCGTTTGCCACACAAATTATGCCACAAATGTATTCAACCCTCTCTTCAAATGACTCGAGAAATAGTGATAAGGATTTTGACCTCAGTTTGAGCTCTGATTTTGATGCGTGAGTTCCTCCCATTCCTCTGCTTCTGATTATAAATAATAATTTTATTTTTGAATCAGTTATTGCGGAGAATCCAATTCACAGCTGAATATATCGAACGCTTCGGTTAAGAATCCGTCGTTCACTGACACTGAGTTGGAGGCCGATCCCGAACCCACTGACTATAGTCAAAGATATAAAGAACGACCGATCGATGACTTCATAGCTCCGCGCTGTAAGAAACCCGAAGTTATCGGATGTGAAGATTCTGTAAAAGTGTATATAACTGAAGGAACTCCTCTCAACTTCAGTCTGGCCTCTTCTCTCTCTGATTTGAGGGAAATCTCTTTGACTGCCATCGATGAGGAAAACCACTCACTTTTACCTGAAAACGATAAATGCGTTTCAAACCCAATAAAAGAGAGTTTCGAAGAAAATAAAAATAAAGAAGAGATCCCTAAAGAGATCCCTAAAGAGATCCCTAAAGTCGTGTTTAAGAAACCGATTCCTCCGCCAAAACCAAAGTTCATTACTTCGCCCAAAAAAGAGATAAACGATTTGATTACTGACAATAAATTGGAGACAAAAGACGTTAGTTTTGTCGACAATCGGATCAAAGATTCGGTTTCGATGAATAGTATTGTCGATAATGAAAAGGTTTGCGAAGAAACGCCACTCATGTTCTCGAGGAGCAGCTCTTTGGCCTCTTTTAGTGATTATGAGACTAAGTTTGACTCCTGTCTGACCCCACACTCTGTTGTCAGCGAATTCAGGTTTGGGTTCAACTCTTTATTTGCTTTCAAATCAAATAATGCTTATATTTGTTCATTAGTCGTCGTCATTCAGAAGTGGTTACTCCCAGTGATCTGCCGGACAGTCCGTTGGATAGTCCGCGTCCTCTGACTCCAAACCCGAATTCAGTTCAGAATTTGGCCCAAAATTCGCCAAAAAACGAGAAATTGATTCTAAAATCTGATGAAAACAATTTGGGAAACAATTTCAACGAAAAAACAACGAATACAGTGTTTGAGGACAAACCAATCAATTTCGCGACTGAAGGAACCCCTGCCTTCTTCTCACACGCGACAAGTCTCAGCTCTTTCACAGAAGAGCTCAACGACTGTATTAGTGAAGAAAACAACTCAAAAGTTGAATCAATTGAAGAGAAAGAAGTGAAACCAAATAAAACTCTGGAAGTCGATGACATCAACCCTGAAATCATCAGCACTTCCAGTGAAGACGAGGGCGCCGATGAACTGTTGGCCGCATGTATTTCTTCCGGTTAGACATTGAGTTCTGTTCCACAACTGTTATCTCAATATTTGTTTTGTTTATAGGAATGAAGAATATATCGAATGAAAAGACAATTTCTTTCAATTCTCTTCAGAGAAATGAGTCGAAGAAAGTTGTCTCCAATTCGAGTCCCTCTAAAGAAGTTCCGATACCTCAGCAGAGAAAGAACCTGTTCGGCCCTCCATTGGCCCGTTCAGCACCTGATGGACGTTCTTATTTCGATAAGGATTTACCAAAGGTTTATGGGACAGAAGGAACTCCCGTCAACTTCTCCATAACCAGTTCATTGAGTGAACTCTCATTTTCAAGTAATTATTTTTCAATTAATTTCAATCAAATGTTTAATGTGTTTGACGAACAGCGGCCACAAAGTCTGTGAATCAGAGCCAAAATCATTCTGAGTCTGAAGACGAAGAGATTCTACAGAAATGTATTGCTTCGGGAATGACAGCCAATCGAACCCTCAATAAGTCAGTCAAAAACAAAAGATCTCCGAATACATCAAAAACCACTCCAAACGCGTCACCAAATACTGTGGGCAATAAAAATGAGAAGAAAGTGCTGAACGCAGACCAGACCCGGAGGTTCTTCGTTGAGGACACTCCTATTGAACTGTCGACCTGTCACTCATCGCTCAGTTCTCTAAGCATTGAATCCGACGATCCCTTAGAGGACCAAAAACTTTTGAAAGAAGTCATCTTCAGAGGAATGAATCAGAAAACGAACGCAAAGATTCACAAACCTCTGGAGAAGAATAACGACAAACCAATGAATACTAATTTGGATGAATTGGATGATCCGATCACTTACACCATTTGCCACAAAAGTATTTTAACAAAACTTCTTTACTCAGTTTGTTATTTGAATTTCGACTCATTTCAGGTGAACTATCAAACAGACCTCAACTCAAGAAATTGAGTGAAAGTCTTCTGACTTCTACTGCAATGACTGATTCCAATTGTCTGTCAGACTTAGAAAATGTTAAACCGCTCTCTCTTATGGATAATTCAATGTTCTCGAGCACAGAATCCTTTTCGTACCGACAAATAGCACCGACAGCTAAACCGGCGAAGAAATCAGATGACAGTCAACTACTTCTGGACAACATTAAGCCGCCATCGATTATGGAAGACATCTCAATGAGTCAGAGCTGTGCCAGCATTACATCCGACATATCAGACATTGCTTTCGATACTGAAGTCAAAAATGAGAAAATCGCCGAAATGGCCAAAAACTGTGCCATTCGTATAAATTCGATGACATATTCGGCCGACAATTCAGAGACCGATACAATCGATAGGATTTGTCGCTCGACCGCCAAAATCAAATACAACTCCAATAGTAATCCTATTTTGTGTTAACTTTCAAAATATTAATCAAATTATTCGTTAATTAGACGTCAGTTCCAAAGCAATGGAATATGAATTATCTGATACCGAAGTCTCTGAAGAATTACCGGTCGATAACGAAGAGGTAAAAACGTTATCAAAAAATGACATCGTTCTGGACTTCACTACTTCCTCGTCATCTCTACCACTGGAGTCACCGACAATCTGTGCCGATATTATCTCTGATTTCGATGAAGAAAATCGAATTATCCGAAGAGAAAAAGAATTTGTGTTAAGCGGTCGAAGGATTTCTCCGATCGGTTCTGAAGACCTTATAGATGAGCGGATATCCATTGTGTCTGACGACTCAGATCCGGACACTCGCGCCACTTATAACATTAATACTCCACGAAAGCCACAAATCGTTCGACCGGTTGTTCGCAAAGTAATCCCTTTCTCTTTGAAAATAATTTCCTAATAAATGCATTTCTCTATAGAACAAGACTTCTAAAAAAGAGCTGAAACTTTCGTCAACTCAGCCAACTATCACTCGACCTCCGGTACCGACTGTAAGGAATAAATATACGGCCAAACAGACGCGTACTTCTGCTCTGAGGGCTTCCCGTTCGCGATCCGCTGAAACACATTTTGACGAAGAGATTGTAATGAATGGCGAAAGAAGTGTTGAAAAACAGTCGCATTCTGTCCATCGAAGCAAACATTATATCGATTACATGAGTGAAAGTCATTCGAGCCCTTCCCTTAACAACTCATCCAAACCCCAAAAGTCAAATAAGAGCGAAGATAAAGACCTTTCCGTTAAAGGAAAGGAAAAATCGGAAAAATCTTTGCTCTCAAATATGAGATCAAAGATCTCGTCTTCGCTCTCATCGCATAACTTGGGCTCAAGCAATGCCAGTCTCTCCTCCAACTCCTCCAATGGAGTGACCCCTTCGTGTGCATCCTTTTCCCGTAGACTTGAAGTTCAGTCGAGGATCGCATCTCTTTGGAAACGAAGTAAAAGTACTTCGACTGATAAAAGCGATAAAAATTCGACTAAAAACTCGGATTTAAGTCGTTCCATATCTGCGCGAAGGTATGTCCCCTGAGTTAACCCATACCCAGGTATTTGATTTCATAGATTCCTATAATCTTTAATTTTTAGATCATTTGGAAAGTCGAGTAAAAACAGTGAAAATCCAAGTTTATTGAGAAGTTCTACGTTTGAAAAACTGCCGCAAAACGAAGAAGAGGCCAATCATTTGGAATCAAACCACAAACAGACCATTAATTGCGATAAATATAATAATAATAATAATAATATTGAGAAACAGGAGACCAGTCAAAGACGTCAACAAATGGACAAAACAAATGGAAACTCTCTTTACTTGTCTTCAAAACATTCAAAGTCTTTGACTAAAGCAAAGAATAATAACACAATTATTAACAACAATTTAATCAATGAAAAAATGAATTCCAACCGAAATACCAATGTTTTGAAGGGAACGACAGCTAAATCTTGTTCGAAGTCTCGACGCAAATGTCTCGTAACCGCTGTTTGAGTGCTTTACTCAAATATTTTCAAGATTTTCATATCATATAATCTATATATCGATATAATACTTATATAATTAATATCATTTGAAGGGCTTTCACTCAGACCTCTGTCCCAACCCTTTTGAGAGATCCAATAATTTTAAGACTGAATTTTTGTGCAAATATTACGATATCTCTGATCCTTTTGCTCATCATTTTTGAACTAATATTCAATTCTATTCAATGGAAATTCAAATTTATTTAGTTTTTCATTCAAAACATTTCCTCAAAAGTGTCTAAAGTGTAGTCATTTTGTGAGTCAGTCTCTCATTTCTCAAGACTTAAATCCAAAGTGAAGTCAAAGGACTTCAAAATCTTTAAACTAATTAAACTATAAATCAGTGAAATTGACGACAGTTTTAAAGAATTTGACTTCTTTTGAGTCTATCTCTCAATTGCTATCATTTTGTTTCACTCGACTTAACTATAATTTAAACCTTTTATTTGAATGGCTTTCAGTTCCTTAACAGACATTTGCGGCCAAAAAGATTTCGATTGACTTTTAATTGGAATTAATTTAATTTATTTGATTTATTGCCATATTTTTAGTGTTCACTAATCAATGATTTTATTAGGATTTCCAAAACTGAATCATTTGATTTGAATTAACGTTAATTTCTGTCTTTAGTATTGAATTTTATGTAATAATAAATGACTTGAAACACAACTTTTTGTTTAATTTGTTATAAATTCAAATATCGAATCAAATATAAGAAAATATATCTATTAATTGAAGTGAAGCCAAGTCGAGTGGTGTCGGATAATATGTTCTGCGCCGGATATGACCGAGGTGGAAGGATAAAAACTCTGTTCTAAGAATCGTTGGAATATTTGAGAAGAAATCATTTATCCGATGGAAATTGGGTCCGAATACCGTTCTCTTTAATTTTTGTTTTATACCCTTGCCAACTGATGGCAGGTCTCTCTCTCTCTCTCTCTCTCCCTTTCCCTCCCCTGGTAAATTCATTTTCTTTGATACTTTGTTATTAAGAATTTAAATGAATTTTAAATTTTCTTTTATTTGTTTCAATTGATTTTATAAACAATTTTGTGGAACAGTTGTCATAAATATTGAGATTCTTTTTTAGATTAGTTTTAATTTAAAATCAAATGAAATCAAATCGAAAATTGAAAAAAAATATATAAAAATATAATCAAAAACATATACAAAATCGATGAACACTTCAATCATTTATTAGTAAATATATAATAATTTAATAATATATTTGTCTATAAAACGATGGAAATGAGTCAAAAGGACCCTAAATCTGAAGGTTTGGTATTATATACATTTGGTGTACAATTGGTGTGACCTAAACGTGAACGGCGACAGACATGTCTCTCATTTGATCGGCGGGTTTGCGAGTGTAGGGCACGTCAGGCAATGCATATCTAAGTTTCTCCCAGAACATTTTCTCACCCCATTGCAGGAATGTATTGGTTTTGAGCCAAAGCCTAATGTCAGGGTCGAGATCTTTATTGGCGATCCTTCCGATGAATATCAGAATCAATTTGTGTCTATTAGTTCTGAGCACTTCATGGTGTGCTGACTTGAATTCGTAGCGACACCACTCACTCTTAAGAAAGTTTTCACTTATCACTAGAATTGTTCGCCGCGAAGCTTCCATGGCTTCGACAATGGCATCGGACAGGTAGCCACTGGCCACCGGCAAATCACGGTAATGAAGGCACAGACGAATTGGCGGATTGCCGTACTCGAGCTCAGGCGCTAAGATTTGTGCGACGAATGCCTCGTCTTTCTTACTGTAGGAAACGAAAGCATCGAAAAGTTTTTCCTCTTCCCGCCTGTGTTTAGCCCTCCCCTCGAGTCTAACGCCGTATCTGAGGTAAAACCAAACACTCATTTCGCGTCTGTAGACGAGTATCACAATCACTATCAGCAGCAAAATGAGGAACACTGAGGAGCCGATGATCAACAGTGGCCAGTAGTCCGGCACCACATACTTGTCTGCGTTGAAGGTGTTGACAGAGTTGGGCTCTGATATGTTGGTGCAAACGCTTACATTGTATTCACCCAACAGAGGCAGTGCTGTCGTCTCGTTGAAGAAGCACTGGATTTGATTTGCGTCGCCGACCAGCTCTTGACGAGATGGCAGCCAATCTGTGAACTGTTCGACGAACTGACACTCACACGACCACATGTTGTGCCCCAAACGGGTGTCCACCAAACGGGTGTTGAAATTCAAATTCCAAACTTGGAATTCAATTATATAATTGTGATCCAAATGAAGAGTTTTCAGTGATTTTAGGGCTAAAAACGTATTATTGGCCACAATTGCAATTCGATTGTAGGAGAGGTACAGCTCTTTGAGGTCAACCAGTATTTCAAACTCATAGCCGTATAGTTGTGTCAAACGGTTCTGATTTAAGTTCAATATCTGAAGTGATTTCAGTCCATTGAATGTCCGATTGTTAATCACTTCGATATTACTTCCATTCAAATGAAGAACTTTCAGGTTTTTACGGCCAATGAATGCATGAGAAGAGAGGGCCGGTATGTGATTGCCATCCAAATAGAGTTCGGTCACATCCATTGGTATTCGCTGGGGAACAGACAAATGTGTGGACTCACTGCAGTCGACTATATTGGTGTTCCAGCTCTGGTCGTAGTAGCAAGTACAGTTGTCCGGACACATCATTTCACAGTCACAGGCGTCGAAGTCGCAACAGTGGCACAGGGCAAAACAGTGGGACTTGTATTTACAAAGAAAGTTGCTTGGATTGGCCTTGCTCAAAGGCACCAACTGGTTGTGTCGAACAAACGGCAACTGACACTGGACTGACTCCAAGTCAACAATACGTGGGTACTGTCTATTAGTGCTGTCCAATGTGTTTATTCTTTGGAGCCATTCCATAGTACAGTCACAGTAGTAAGGGTTCGAAGAAACGTAAAATTCTGGCGATTGTCTGCTGATTGTCATTGTTTTCAATCGAAAAGCATTTATGTCCAGCGATTGCAATGAATTGTTGCGGAGATCCACAAAAGAGATGTTGTTTTTGGCCATAAAAGAGAACTGATGTATGACTCGTATCCTATTGTGGGACAAATTGATTCTTTCCATTCTGTTGGGAACCGCAGACCCGGAGATCTCTTTAATCAAATTATAACTTATGTCAAACTCTTTGAGTTGAAGAGCACTTTCTAATTCGAAATAATTGCCCAGGGTCTCTATTTCATTGTGGTTAACATCTAGTCTAATCAATGAGCGGGGTATAAGTGCGTAGTCAAACCATGTTATCTTGTTATTGGAGACATTCAAGAAATGTAAATTATTCAGATTCATAAACAGCCCGTTTATATCACTCAGCAAATTGTTCTCCAAACTGATCGACCGAAGAGTGGGCGCATCATCGAAAACACCATGGTCCAAACTGGTGATTCGATTGGCCGACAGGTCCAGTGTGCGGAGGGCTGGCAGCTCTTTGAGGGTACCTCTGGTCAGGTTCGTCAACTCATTGCCAGAGAGGCCGACATCGGTCAGGTGTAAGAGACCGCTGAGAGACTCATTAGTTATTCGTCTGATGCCGTTGTCGGCCAGGAAAAGGCCTTTCAGTGATCGGAGGACTCTGACAGCCTTCGGTGTCTCTGACATAAGGTTGCCGTTGAGGTACAGCTCCTGTAAGTTGGAACAGTTCTTGAAAGCGTTGTCTTCAACTCTGGATATCTCGTTCTCTTCCAAAGAGAGTCGGCTCAAGACATATAATCCATTGAATGTAAAAGAGTGGACAGTTTTCAAGCGATTTGCGGTCAGAATAAGAGTATGCAAATTGTAAAGAGAGGCGAAAGAGTTGTCGCCTATTGTGTCGATTTCGTTGTTATTCAAATACAACACTTGGAGGGAGTATTGGTTCTGAAACGTCGACCCATTTATATATTTGATTCTATTGAAGCCAAGATTGAGGACAACCACTCGTATAAGATCTGCGAAGGTTTCAGGAAATATCCACTCACTCCTAATCAGGTTATGACTCAGATCTAAAATCAAGAGTTTGGACAGTCCACTGAACAGTCCCGACGGCAGAACAGACAGTGAATTGTTTTGTAAGTGGAGTTCCTTCAGCTCTTCTGATTCACGGAAAGTACGGGAGGGTATCGTTTCTAACAAATTGTTCGATAAATCAATTTTCTGTAATTTTTTCAGAGCAGAGAATGAGAGCTCAGCCAACGATGAAATCCGATTGTTTTGCAGATCCAGTGCCTGAAGACTCTTAAGTGAGGCGACTCCGGTCTCCGACACCAATGAAATCTGATTGTAAGACAAGTCCAGTCTTTGAAGCTCTTGGAGACAGAGTTGACCGGTGGCCGCGTCTATTAGACCGAAGCTCCCGAAGTCATTCAGTCTATTGTGAGTCAGATTAAGAGTCTTAAGACTGACCAAAGGACAGAACAGGTCCTGAGGCAGTTGTGACATATAGTTGAATCCGAGATCAAGTTTTTCCATGTGCTTCAGATTGGAAAGAGATTCGTGGGTCAGATCCAGTATATGTGCCGCCCTATGGCTGGTGTGGGCGTTGTGAGTGCGAACAGTCAGGTTCCTGAGCTGATGCAAACCCATTAGAGCCCCACCACTCAGGTGTCGAAGTTTACAACTCTCAATGTCCAGAGATTTTAAGAACCGAAGATGACTTAGGGATCCGTTCTCCAGATGGGACTCGTTCTGTGACTCATCACATACTATCACAAGGCTTATGGTGTGCTCGCTTTGGATAAGACTAAAGTTAAGGCCGTTCGGACCAATTGTTTTCAAGTGGCACTTGAGACTGACGTCGAAACTAGTCTGAGGGATGTGGTTCCACATGCAATCACCCGGCGCTACATATTGAGCACCGTCACAAACACTGATCACAGCCAATAAAGCGTTTAAAATGAGTAGGGTCGTCCAATTTCGACACCTCTTGTAAATATTGGCACAAGTTCTAGCCTCCATTCCAAGAAAATGGCTCTTGCTCATTTTCCGCTCAATATCGATAAATATTATTTAATAATTCATTAAACAATATGTGAAAAGAGGTCTCTCTTTGAGTGCCTGAAATACAAAAAGAAATCACCATGATTAGATTATTTCCAAATTGATTAAATATTTTAAAAGAATTCAAGTTGGAAATGGCAGTACATAAAACTCAACAGTGTTAGTCAGTAAGGTATGCAAGGTATAATTTAAAACAATTTTTAAGAGCTTAAAATACTTTAAAATTCAAATCAGAATAGGAATCAAATTTTTATCACTTTTATGGCAAAAAAGAGATTTTTTTTCTTTTAAAAAAATCACATCAAATATGAATTGAAAATCTCGTGAATAATGAATAAATTGTTTAAATAAATAAAACCTTTTGCAGGAAAATGCAGGAAATTAATCGCTTTTTAAGAATTCAACTTTAGTTCGGAGAATATCACAAATAATTAATCATTTTTCATGAAAGCTAATAAATAATGAGAAAATCGGTTTTTCATAAGAATTAAGAATAAATGAGAAAATTTTGTCTCAAACTTGAATTGAATTCATTGTAATGTAATTTTATAAATCTGAGATAACCAACGGGGTAAATTAAGCTGATAAAACACAGTTCCAAGTCAGACACAAGACTTTTATATTAAAAATATGGCGGCCATTTTTACCCCCACAACACATTTTAGATTTGATCTGCCAATGAATTCGAAGAGCTTGACCATCTTGGGGAGAGAGAGAGAGAGAGAGAGAGAGAGAGAGAGAGAGAGAACTTAGTAACTGAGGTAATAGTTTGCAAAACCTAAACTACTGTCTATATAATGGTTTTTAGTTAATAACAATCGCAGCGAACACAACAAAACTCGTCTTAAATTTTTCGACGAGAAAATAGCATTTTATTATATTTTCTGTGGATATGATATGATATCCGCGTTTCACAAGAAGACAATAATAATGCATCGGCTGAGAGAAAACGTGTTTTTATGTGTACTCATGGCATAGCTTTTATGCTATTCTGGGATACATAATAATAAAAATAATGATAAGGCGTATAATTTTTTTCAGCCTCTAATGCCAGATACCAGGCTTTAGACCTCTCTCTCTCTCTCTCTCCCTCTCTTTGGTTAAATTACTGAACAAATGATTTTTATTATTACCATCAAATGAATGGTCAGGAGGGGAAACGGGGTTTTGTTTTGATGGCTTTCATGTCGAGGGTTAGATTGAAAATCAAGATTTCGTGTATTTGTATCTAATAATTAAAGTCGACTCTAATTGCATTTGTGAAGAGATGTCATTATTATTACATAAAGAGAAACATTTCTAATGCGACAAAACTTTTCAATCGTTTCTCTTTCTAACAATTATTTCAATGAATATTCAAATACACGGAAAATGTGAGGAAAAGTCAGACAACTAATAGTCTAATCGGTTTCTCTCAGTCCCTCTCAATCACACTCTTTCTCATTCACTATCGATTAAAATCTGGGAAAGAATATTATGCTTAATATTTTATGTTTTATAAATAACATGGTCACATTTTGGTTAATAGTTAATATATGATTAAGAATTCAGAAGAAGATCTTGCTCTTTTCATTCGATACGATTGCAATTCTATAGAGAGAATCAATTATCAATTGTGAGACAATATGTGGTAAAATTGGAGATCAGTTCATCGATGAAACCACTAATAAGAAAAAGATAACTAAACGTTAAGACAATGAGAAACAGATAAATAGATATTCAAAGACAATGGTGATTGTAAACATGCAACAATAAAAAAAAATAATAATTCGAGATAAGGAAACAATGGCAAGCTTATTTTGCTCTGACAATAGATCTCAATACTGGAGCGGGATAGACATGAATTCACCTGAAACTACAAGAAGGTAAAAGAGTTTGTGAAAAAAGCATTACTAAAATTGAAATAAAAATGGGAGAAATTGTGAGAAATGGCGTTTCACCCCTCCCTTGAATATATGATTCAGGGCACGTGTGTCTCACTATAATTGTTGGCTAAATTTTATTGATTGGATTCATTTGTGGTGTGCTCTCCTGTGCTCCTCTCTTGCAGTGTAAATAAATGGGTGAATTAGCATTTAAATAATCAGTATTAATGGTATCACATGTTTAAGCTATGGCTGTTCTTTAGGAAAACCCAACTATCGATTAAACGGAGATTACTCTGAAAAGTAATCATTACATAAATTATTACTCAAATTCTATTATTATTTGAATAGAATTGATTGGAATCCATTCAAAATAGATAGCAATGAATTGGGAGTCAATAAAATATGCATTGCTATCATTCCACAGATATTTGACAGCGAAAGGGACGACCACTCAAACCAAAGTCATTTATATTCGTTTTTTCTTCACTCAAACTCTTCTGATAAGACTCTCACTCGACTCACTCAACACAATTGTCTTTGCAGTGAACAGAATGAACACGATTACTCCATTTCCTACTGAAACGTTTCTCTTCTAACTTCCATTTTCTAATTACTCTTCGTTAACTTATTATAAAATTTTACCTTTTATTCGCCTTCAATATGAAAAAGTCTCATGTCCAAGAACCTCTCCAAATATAAAGACCATTTCTGATTCTAATAGACTCATCGTTTATTCACAAATTCATATATTATAATACTAAGACCAAGCTTATTTATTATTAAGACTAAATAATAAAATTTGAATAATCAAAATGAATGGTTTACGTGCGGTATTCAAGCTATTGTGTCAGGGTGTGCAAGGTATCAGTGTTTCGAGATTCCCAAAAGGTGTCTCAGCCCTCAAATCTGACCCGAATATAACATATTCTTGAAAAGCGTCTTAAAATGGCGGAAACGGGTTTATTATTTCGTAATATTTATTCAAATATACTTCCAGTGAATTATGAAAACTGTGGATAACATAACATAACATAACAAACGAGTCTACGGTTTACTTAAAATGGCTAACAATTGAGAAAATCTTCAAAATTAAATCAATTTAACCAAAGATAACCACCAAGTTCAAACATGATTAAAGCAAACGGAAACTTAACATGCTAAAAAAATGTGGTTTTCTGCCATAAAGTTTGAGAAAATATGAAAACTTAAAACGAAATAAAGGGACTTTTGGACTACTATTGGACTTGTTTTCGTATAAATTCTAAGGTAGTCTGTGCCGACTTCTAACCCCCCATTGGGGTAGTGCTTAAAGTTTAAGTTAAGAAATTTAAGTCGAGTTGATTTTTTATTCGATCTAGCTATTCAATTTTCATTCATTGGAAAGACGAGTAGAAAAATATCGCCCTCAGCCTATCCTTTGCATTCTTCTCCCTTCCCTTTTTGGAAATAATGACAATAACACCAAAATTATACATAAAATATAATGAATTTGGAACTCAACACAAAAAACTACGAAAAGGAGGGGAGACTTAAACCCAACTCAAAGACTCTTATTTTTATATTCGATTCCCTCAATACTTCATATTTTTCTTTTCCATTTTGTTAAAAGAAAATTCTCTCTCTCTCTCTCTCTCTCTCTCTCTCCCGCATTGACTCACTGGTTGTGATGGCTTTCTTTGTGTATTGCTTTCATTCTATTGATCGGTGCGTTTCTTCGTAATTCAATGTCAAACAAATGCAAAGAAGATAATAATTGTAGAAAAATACCAACGAATGAATACAAAGCAGAGACAGTGAAAGAGTGATCACTGAGTGATCGCACACAACATATAACTATTCTTTTTATTCAATTATTGGATAACACTTTTAGAGGAAAAAATCTCAAACTATTTAATAATCAAATAAAATATTTTTCAAACATTCGACTGAACTTTCAAATGAGGACATTGACGACAATGAGTACAGATGTGTACCTGGTACAATCAGTCTTCCATGTCTGATATATCTCAAAAGTTAAAATTTCAATATTTGTTCTTGACCAATTATTGATTATCTCGACTAAATATAATCTGATAACTAGCTGGCAATATCACCTTAGCAGTCATCGATTGTCCCATACAATTGTGAGAATAAATATATGAAAAAAGTGTGAAAACAACTATAGATTTATGGGTGGCCTCAAAATATTCCCATCATTCCCATCAACTTTTTGATTAGGTTTTGCCGAAACTTTTTAAAACTATGTTATACTGATTTCAATGAAAAATTTATACCAAGCGTGAAGGTTTTGCTCAAATTTCTTTCAAAACTCAGAAAATTTCTGACAAAAAGTTATTTTCGAATTTTAAGGGAAAGTGTTTCAGAGTTCGAGAGAAAGACATTCAATAATAAGATTTCGTCGAATATACAGATTATAGAAGAAATTTATAGAAACCAATCATTTATTGAATAAAAATCTAATATTTTGCGATTAAAAACTGAAACCAAATTTATTGTCTTTGTTATAAAATACTATATTTTTCAATAATAGTAAAAAAGAGAGAAAACGCAAATTAATAGGCGTACACTGATCTTGGTAAATAAGTCCAGGATGCGGCATAGTCAATTAAGTTAGGTGGATATTGAGTTAAGCCCTTAACTTGGTCATTACTAGAAAAGCAGTGAGAAATTGTAGACAAAAATGTTGGAGACATTCAAAAGAAAAGAATAACCATTTTTAGTCACAATCATAGAGGAGGTGTGACATAGGGATAGGTGAGCAGTGAAAGAAAAGCCACCCAGATCCTCTTGAGATGTACCCGCATAATTGCAAATTTGTTCGCTCATTCAAAACAGATTTGTTGTCTCACATTATGTTTTAAAAGTAGGTATACCTAGACGTGAATCCTAGCGCTCACACGGATTAGAATTTTTGGTCTGGGGCTTTGTCAGAAATGAAGGTAATTAAATTGAGCAAGCTCTTAAAACCGGCATATCGTCGAGTCTGACATCGAGGCCAATAAAAACAATATATACTTATATTATGGATATTTTAAAAGCAGAGTTTGAGTCAATGAGAGACAGAAAGAGAAAAATGTTGTGAAAACCAGTCCCACAATACCAGTCCTATACCTGTCCCGAGACTAAAATTGTTTTTAAAAGCGAAAAATTATCTTAAAATTCGTGACTCTTTTCTTTGGGAGGGAGAGAGGGATGGAAGAGGGAGAGAGAGAGAGAGAGAGAAGCAGTACCTGAGTGTATGAGCGATAGTATGGGATAGTATGGGAATTACATGAATTTGATAATAATAATAAATATAATAAATACTGTACACGAATGCGATTATATCCTTTGTGGAGAAGAGAGAAGAGCTCAGAACCGCATAAAATAGTGTCTGAGTCGTGAAGCGCCTAAACAAATGAGTCGAGGGTTCAGTAATGTTCGCATATATTTGTTGAAAACCAGTATTTCCAGTACCAGCTGAGCACAGGTCTCAACACAGGTATGAACACAACTATGAGAAAATGGTCTTTCGGTCAATTTGTGCGCCACTAATACCGAGAATATTTTCTCAGAAATTTTCAATCTCTCGATAGTAGAAACAAAATTCACTTCAAATACATTTCAAATACACTTAGAATTGACTCCAATTTCACTTCAATTCGATTAATAATTGAAATAAATATTCACTAAAATCAAAATAACCACAAAATGATTAATTAATCAAAACTATTGAAAACATATAAAGTGTTTGTTTTGTGAATGAAAACATTGTGTTCGTCCACAACAGGACAGTACAGTACAGTACAGTGCACTCACTCCGACTGAGAGATGGTTGAGTCAGTTCAGAGCAAACCAGTCATACCATTAGGCGTTGTGTATGAGTGTATGTGTCGCCACCTGTGCCAAAACACGGCCACTCCTGTTTGGCTCACCATTTATTGGCCCTCTATTTGCCATTGGATTAAAAGATAAAGTTTTGCCGAAACTCTACACAAAACCTAATGCTAACCATAAATGCAAACACAAAAAGAGAACATTGAGTCGAAGGGGGATATACTCTGCTCTCCAGTCTATACCATTCCTGTGAATGTCCTCCCTCTCCCTCCACTCTGTTTGGGGCAACACAACAAAATTTCACCAAAAGATAAAACTCAACTTTCAATGGACAGACAAATCTCGTAGTTATGTGTTGTATGTGTAGTATGTGTTGCGCCCAAGAATGGCAGCTCTCTCTCTCTCTCTCTCTCTCTCTCTCTCTCTCTCTCTCTCTCTCTCTCGCACTCACACATTCTGAGAATGAAGACAATAAAATGATGGGAAGAGTAAAGGACAGGGACTATAACACAAAATAGCCTTATTTTATGAGTAATGTATGCAGATGTGAGCAGCAGGAGAGCAGAGGTGCTATTGTGAGGAGTGTACGGCCAGTGTATGGGCCACAGTCGGGCTACAGTAGGGGCAGATGCTTTCAAAATCAAGTCTGTGCTAAACAGATAACAAATCTGAGAGGTAACCGAATATTTCTTTCAAAATAAGAAAAGGATCTCACAGTTTGTAAGATGAGATTAAAGCAGAGAAACCACTTTTAGTGCATTTCATTCGAATCAATACAATTTGGAATCTATTCTTCTCTTTTGATTTGAATAATTCTTTTCCAACTTTAAAACTTCAGACCTTTTGAACGAATTTTATTATTTGGTTGACATTTGAGGCCATTTGAAGCCTCACTTCTATTAACAATTTTTAGCTGAAAACACATTTAGTCGACTTTCCATAAGCTATTTTACGCAGAGGGGAAGACCTCATAAAGGATGTGCTATGGCTTTGATTACAGCAATAATATATGCATTCTCATAAATGTAATTATTGATTGACAAGAGCACAGAATATTAAATTATCCCCATATATACAAAGTGGACAAAAACTCTCCATTTAATTATCAATTGCTTTCTTATTAAAACATATTTTCTATTCCTGTTATGCAGTCCCTCTTCACTGGCATCTCGGGTAATCAACCTTGATAAAAAGTCAAAGTTTATCAACTGTTATGATGTTATAGACATTTAAATGGAAAGGACAAAATATTTAGATATTGTGGTTTGTGTGGGTCTCTATGCCTGTCCTTATGCCTGTCCATATGCCTGTGCCTCTGCCACTTCCATGATTAAATCAACAAATTTTTCTGATTGCTTTTCGGTGATTCTGATTATTCGACTCGTTATTTAATAACCGGGTTTGTGTCGCCTCATGACCAGGTTTGTGAGAGTTGGTAGTACCACAGTCTTGGTACCACAGCTGGTCCCACAATCTCAAAGGCGGGCTCGAAATCAGAGGTCCTCAGCTCCTTTCAATTCACCCATCAAAAATATTGAAAATTATTTTCAATGGTGCAAATTTATGATAAGTTATAATTTATAAATCAAGTTAATATGACTGTCAAGATTTGACCAAGTTTAATCAACTACATTTAAATTCAAAGTAAAATCAATGATCTTCTTCTTTAATCATGATTTCAAATAATTCTCATTATTTTTCTTTTATGTCATTATTTATTAAATGATTGTCTTTTCTCTTCTCTAGTAATTTTGAGAATTGAAAAAATATGAAATTTGACCAAGTTTCAGGCCTTTGAATAATTTCGTTCTCTACGTTATCATCACTTAATTGATCGAAAGTGTGTTGAACTGAGTTTACGCTGAAATCTTATGGAATCTAATTTGCTTTCAATGAGATTACGTAAAAGATTTGCTGCAATTCAAGCGATTGTCAGCACTTTTTCTCTGCTCTCGATTACCAATAAATAGCTGTAATTAATGGCAATCAAATGGATTCAAATTTTCGCATTTATTCCTTACTTTTACTCTATTTCTTCTGAAAATGTAAGTCCATTGCAACCATTCATCCCAATAAGAGATTCCGATTCCTATATGGCCAGGATGTGCAAGATTCTTATTTTGAGTTATTCCAAAAATATCGGATTAAATTTAAGACAACGTATTTCTCATTTATTTCTCTCTTCTACTGATCCACAGATTTAACAATTTCTCAGATTTGTTAATTTTGATGACTCGTGTTGTCTATGCCTTGCGCCTTATGCTTTGTACCTTGCACATCACTCAATAAGATAAATTAGTTCCCAAAAGAGAATAAATGCCATTTTCTATGCATTAAAGTTAATTCTCGATAAAGCACAAAAAAGAACCAACTTGTATCACGATTTTTAATTAATGGTGTGTGTGTGTGTGTGTGTGTGTGTGTGTGTGAGAAGAAGAAGAAAATTTCTACCAAGATCAACTTGAGTAAGAGAGTGATAGGAGAGTGAAAGAGTAGAGTGGAGTTTAGTGGAGTAATGATTCAATGAGTGATAGGTGCAGGGTGATTCATGTGTATATTTTTTGAATGATTGCTAGTTTCAATTGAGACGATATATGACTTGACTTGAATTGTGATTCAATTCATTCATTTGATGCCATAGTTTCTTACCATTGATTGCCATCAAAAAAGACATTATTCTCAAGACTTTGAATAAAAGGGAATTTTATTTCAATTAAAAACAATTTTATATAAGTTGTAATAAATTATTGCACAGAATAAGGAACTCCTCAATAAAACACTGTATTATTCCATTGAATGACATCCCAACAGGTCTT
>JAQGBD010001017.1:0-20146 GCA_034698165.1 Punctoribates punctum | reverse complement strand
AGCATAGGCGAAAAATAGAACTAAAGCATAGGCGAAAAATAGAACTAAAGCATAGGCGAAAAATAGAACTAAAGCATAGGCGAAAAATAGAACTAAAGCATTGGCAAAAATAGAACGTCAAGCATTTTTCGAAATGACGGCCGAAGGCCGTCATTTCGAAAAATCAACGAGGCAAAACACTAACACACGGCAAACACTAACCCGCGGCTGCCAAAAACCAAAGGGAAAAAAGGGGGAAAATCCAAAAAAAATTCCCAAAAATCATAAGTTATTTAAGCTGCCTTCTCTTCCCTCAAAACAACTTGCCGCCATTAATCCCCCGTCCGGCGCGAAGCTTTTGAGGGAAGAGAAGGCAGCTTAAATAACTTATGATTTTTGGGAATTTTTTTTGGTGCGAGGCGGTAAATGAGCATAATTACAAGTGTTTTCAATTCAAAGTATTTTATTTAATTAAAATCAATAGTATTATCACTTATGCGATTACAGCGAATAATAGGAGTATAATAAACATAATTATCGCTTACAAATATTGCGAAGTCCACCTTATGAGCGAGAGATGCCAAAGTCTCAGCATCTGCCCATCCCTCGAAGCGCATATCTCCAGCGTTGTAGAACTGTGGCTCTGAAATTTGAGGTATTCGATCCAAAGGTGTTGATGTCCTCAAAGGTATGGGGTCCAAATGCTGTGATGCGTTGTCAGGGCCCGCATCTTCAAAGCTATACATCGGTGATGGACGAGCAGACACATCCGATAGAGAAGATTTTGTAGAATTCATATGGCGGCCTCCAGGATTGTAAAAGAGATCGCCATCACTGTTGAACTCCATAGACTGCTCCGGATAGATGTCTGCCAGATTGAGACGTCTCCTCTTCTTCTTTGGTTTCGCCACAGGTTCCGCCACAGGTTCGACCACAGGTTCCGCCACAGGTACTACCACAGGTTCCGCCACAGGTACTACCACAGGTGCCGCCACAGGTTCGATGACAATAACACTGCTGTCCTCGGAGTCGTGGAAGGAGTGGACTCTACGGATTCCGCGTCGAGTGGATGGCGGATGTGGACAGTAGGTGTTGAACTTTGGTGGCGCTGGTGAAGAACAGGCTCTCGGTTCCAACTCTTCACGTATCCAATGGTAGCACTGTCTGTCTGACTGGGAGTCGCCATCGGTCCAAATTTGGCCACAATCCTCACATAACGGAGTGTCGTCGAACTCGATATCGGACAAGTCCTCCGGATGGTCTTCCCAGTGGTCTTCTATGGCGTCGCTCTTCCCATACTCTTCGAAACCATATTCGGGCCAACACACTTAAGAAAAAAATTAGTCATCGAAGTCAATGGAAATAAATTCAAAGACTACTTACTATTATATTCTTCGGGAACGTCCAAATACCATATGTTCTCCGATGAAGAGTCCGGTGACTCGTATTGGTGGACGGACTCACTACCGGGGAATGACGAGTAGATTCGCTGGTTTAGGACACTCACAGACATATTCGAAAATTTTAAAGTTAACTGTTTGACAATCAAAAGAGAACTGATAAATGAATGAGAAAATGCAGCTCAATTTATACCAAAATTTGGAGCCACTGTAGAAATTCTAGAAAAATCCAGAACACATAGCATTGACAGTGCATTTAGAAAATTTAGTACTGAATATACTACAATCGAAAAACGGAGTTAATCTGTCATTTTTCACATGAAAGACTAATTCCTTTTGCACTATTAATACTGAATACCCGGACTTAAATTGAGCCCAGAAATCCAGGGACAAAGAAATTAGTACTGAATATACTGTTGACCCGGATCTATGAAAGGGTCTGGAAAAAGGGCTATAAGCTTTTAGCACTGTTTATACTAGGGTTCCAGATTTGCAAGATCCGGGTCAATAATGGTTTGCACTATCAATACTGCAATACCAGATTATTCTAGAAATGCAGGTGTTGACACTCAGGTGGTGACTCAGTATTAACTGCACAATTCCTTTGTTTGAGTTCTATTGAAAAATAAGGGATTAACTCTTAGTTCCTTCTATAGTATATTCAGTACTAAATGTAGAAAAAGCACTGTTTATACTACAAGTTCTAGAATTTTCTGGAACAACTATAGTGGCGCCAATAAATGGTATAAAAGTAGTGGTGATTTCTTAGTCAGTCATCAGTTTTCTTTGAGCAGTACTTGAGTGAACATCTCTTGACTTGTTTTATTTTGAGTATTTTTTGCTTAATTTTAAAGTTTGTTTAATTTTCCGCAATGAACGCCACCACTTCTTCCGCCACTACTACTACAGTGACTCCTGTTCCACGGGCCGATGCAGTGTTACCGGATCCGCACTACAACAAACAGCGAGCAGAAAGAGCTGTCAATATGAAGGAGTCTTTAGAAGAATTGACTTGTAGCATATGTTTACACATTCTTTGGGATCCGGAAAGAGTAAGTGATTTTTTTTGAAAACTATTTTTTAAACTTAATTTTTATTTTTATTTTCACCACCAGGTTCGAGAGTGCGGCCATACATTTTGCTGGTTCTGTATCGAGAAATGGATAACCAGTCAAAATAACCGGACAACATGTGTTATGGCTTTCCGTATGGGACTTCGTAGGGCGTTTACATGCCCGATGTGCAGAGAAGAGGCTCATTACATCGATTCGGACAAAACTTTGGAAAAGGTTTTGGATAAAATTCTGGTATGATTTCATTTTTAATCTGTATAAATATATTTTATGAAATTTTATTTTTCTATTACCAGTTCAAATGTAAATTTGATGGGAATGGCTGCGCAGAAGTCCATCCGATGAAGGAGCTGGCAGAACACGAGTCGGATTGCGAATTCAATCCGGACAATCTGACCGTTTGCAACAAATGTTTGACAGAAATCGGTGGCGATAGGTTGAAAACACATGACTGTGTTAAAGTCCTCAACAGACGCATTGACAGACTGGTGACTATCGCTGAGAGGCAAAGAGTAAAGCTGGAGGATTGGGACAAGAGATTCCACGCCTCAATGAGATGTATCAGTGCCCTCAAGGATAACATGGAGGACATGACTTGTCGTTTTCAGTTCATGGAAACGGTTGTAAAGGATTTGATTCCGCCCAAAAAGTGTAAGTCCAATTCATTATATTTTGTTTCAAAATTCATTAATCTTTCTTTTTTTTATTGTTTCAGTTAAGGCCTCTAAAAAGAAATTCGTTTCTAAAAGGGGTCGACTCGAGACGAAGGAGTTGTCATTTCCAACTGGTGAGACAGTGAATTTTGATGTGTCTCCATTGAGTGGACAACAAACTTTCAAGGCCAACAATAAGTATTGCCTCAATCAGTTGACCTTCAATTTGAGGCGATGGTTCGACGGTAACAGGGAGCAGAAGCCTTTGGCCATTCGTCCCTCAGAGCCTGTGGCATCGACGTCTGGAACTTCTCATACATCTCTGGCTCGTGAAATGTTTGAGACCACTCGGGATTTCATTGCCCACACAATGGAAGGACAGCTGCCGCCACCACTCGATGAGTCTTTCGCGTCATCCAACTCAGACTCTGATGTTGACGTTTCGTCTCTTTTCGTCCCCGATCTTCCACCTGAAGTGGAAGAGGAACAGATTGTCCCCATCCGTGTGGCTGAAGAGATAGTGGCGGACCCCTCTTATGGCCAGGATGAGGTGGATATTCCTGCCGGCTATAATGCAGATGTCTCCAACTCCAGCTCCGACTAATAGGTTTTAAAGTTATTTTAAAACATATTTACAAATGAATTGTATCGGAATTTCTTTTATTAATAAACTTATTTTAAACCAAAAGCTGTTTACTTTCACTATACGATAGTAGCAGCAGCAAATAGCAGCACAGCATTGCTCTGACGTCAACGCCTACCAACAGCTGATGGTTACCGGTGAAACCGGTTTCTATCACCTGTTGGTAGGCGTTGACGTCAGAGCAATGCTGTGCTGCTATTTGCTGCTGCTACTATCGTATATACTCTACTAATGTGTATCAAATTATCAATTATTGAATTTATCGGTCAAACAACCGAAACGATTATATAGAAACCCATTCTTCTGAGGTTACGTCAGAAGACAACCTCTTCATTGATTCAATCGATAATAGAAAACAACAAAAAGCGAAGAAAAAATGTTTTCATTTGTTGTCTGAAAGTAAGACAAAAAATCATTAATCTCTTAATTGATTGGAATCCCATTGAATACCGAGATTAGAAAAGAGGAGATTTTCTTTTCCAAGAAAGAGGTCTCGAAAACAATGACAAAGTAAGTGATTACGAGAATAATGGGTCGAAGCCAGGGATGGACTCAAATATCAATGAGTATGTCCTATAAAAGCGATGCCTCACTGACTCCGGTATTAAAATATCCATTTATTCGCATATTTTTCATATCAACCAATCATTAGATTAGAGATTCATAAAAGAAAAACTCAATTTATAATATCTAAAAGTCTTTTGTGGCTGTGCTCTGCCAGTTCCCAAAATAGGAGCAAATCTAATAAAGTTAATGGGTGATTTTAATTTTCATAATAAACGTCGGGGAGAAAAAAAATTTCCTCTAATTCTTTAGAAATATTTTCTTAAGAAATGAAACAAAAACCTGTGATAAGACGTCTCTGTTATTAATCTTTTTTTCAATAAAAAAGGACAGAATAAAGAGGAAGTGATTGGAACCACACAAATGTCTGCTGACATGAATAGATTGATATATAAATTATATACAAATTAAACGATATATTAATCCAAACTATGTTTGCTTTTAATTATAGGACCGGTTCTTAAATAAATGCAAAGAAAAAATAGTTATTTGCAAACCATTGAAATCAATATAATTGATGTGACTCATACCCAGGGTAATTATTTTGTCAAATCGTATCGAATTAATGTTTTACACTCTGATAACAAACTCAAAGAAACTCAAAACTAATTATTCAATATTTATGGTTATTATTCTGATTAATGCCATTTCCCGCTAACAGTATGTGCTGTTAAATAACCAAGATACTCTGAACTGACTAAACTGGCTTTGTTTAAGCCAAAACCGCTATTAAAAATCAATCTAATCTTGGTTAAATCAGGAATTAATGAGCAAACAAAACAACTACTTGTATATCAAGTGAAATATAAAACCGTATAATTTGCTAACAAATGGAAAATAGGAAAAGAAAAACATTACTCTTATTCCGAGGGATAGACAGCCATAAAGACAATGGCTTTTCTCAACTCAGGAGTTAAGTAATTATTGAGGAAATACACAATTATGTGACCAAACATATGACAAAACAGGATAACAAAAAAGAAGGTGTTTTAGGCTCTGATAAGTTGATGGAAGAAATATGTTTAATAAGATAATGAGGTCTTCCCACTCGTCTTCAATTAGGGCTTTCGGATTCCTGAGCACAGAATGAGAGCGTCTAAGAGGACAGTTATACAAGACAAATATGATTAAACAAGTTTACCATGATTGTTTAATAAATTAATTACATTCTTCTCACAGCTCTGTTCTGGTATTCCGTTCACAGGAATTGAAAGCGAAATGAATACTGAAATTCAAACTGAATTATAATAGGATTTCATCTGTTTTTCTCATCCATAGAGTATTTCCGCTAATGTTATGGAAGTCCTGTTTTTTCTTATCCTTCAGTGTATGTAATGAACGGAATATATTGTAATTGGATTTTATGGCAAAAAAAGGGAAACCCTATTATTTCTCAATGAATGCACAGTAAAAAAGTTGAGCGCTTTCTCTGATTTCTGTGGAAAGCCATAGCTTTATATCAATCACTAGAGTTATAAATATTGTGAATAATCGACTAATTCTGGGCTCAAATAGAAATCTATTCCAAAACCGGACTAAATATAGCGAAACACAGAATGAAAACGACATTTCATTTAATTAAGCGACTGTTGAGTCAATACATTCGTCAATTGTCTTAAGAAATTCACATAAACTTTGATTAAGGGCTTTACCTAATCAGAGGACTGGCTTTGAGAACAGTGGAGGAAAACCTGACTTTTATTTTAGTTGTTTTATACGAAATACAAACTCAGAAATAATTTCTTATCAAACGATCAAATAATAGGAAAATATATGTTTTTATAGCATTTGGTAAACGCTATAAATATAATCAGAATATTTAGAAATACATTAATCAGATGTTTAGTGAATTAACCCGAGATTAAAGACCAAGACTACTGTGGCAGCCAATGCTCCGACCGCTGAACCGGCAAATCCTTAAAATAATAGACAGTTGACAATAGTCTGACCCATATTTGAAGTCAGAAAATATAAGTCAATGTTATTATAAATCAGACAATTAGTGGATTTGATTCCTTATTAATCTAATGAAGAGAAAAGAGTAAAAACTAATGATTTATTGGAGTGAAACGAAGTGTTAGACGTAAGACATATATACAGAAGTTATATATAAAATATATATAAGACGTTATAATCACACCATTTGTTAGCATTGAAACTAATGATCGCTCTTTTTATTAATGGTTTTCGGTTTTTAATGGCAGAGAAATGTATTGCAATTCTTGGCTGTGAATCAAAAGACAGGCTGAAGGACCTGGGATTTGATTAACAGATCCAAAAGGCGATCAGATCTACCATTTCTTCAGATTATGTGAATTGATTTGATCAGAAAACTGGGATAAAAAAGACGTTTTTCTCTCCAATTATTTTTTCTGCCACTTATTTGTCGCTTATCTCAGATATATTCTGGTCAACAGTCTATCAAAAATCTATGCAACAAATTGGAAACAACACACAGATTTCAATAGAATCTGGGTCAATTAAAAACGCTTTCAATTCAATAGACTGGAGCGGAAGACCTGATTGAATTGGGAATTGAGCTAGCCACGTTATGCATATTTTCACACTTGGCTTCCAATTAAACGGTCGGCTCTCAACAGGCATTCCCTTATGAAATGCAATCCTCGGCACACAAAACAAGAACAGAATTCAATGGATAAGTTTTGCTTTGAATACCTCTACTCTTAACAAGATTTTTATCAAAAGGTTTTCTTATTTTTCTCGACTTATGAACAAAATATATGTTTTCACTCATTTGAGACATAAAAACAATTTTCGTATCAAATGATTAGGAGTAGAATAACACCGTTTTAATTGACTTTTTTTTCGGAGGAACGCCACAAAAATGACTCAATTTGTTTGTGATATAATTAATACCAAGAGTTTTATATATTTTTTTGCCTCTTTTTCAATACCCGAAAGAAGTGAAGATATATTGTGTTCTTTAACCTTAACATTGAATTAGTTGTGAATTGAAAGGAAAGACTTGAAGAGAAGGAAAGACTTGAAGAGAAGGAAAGACATGAAGAGTAGAATAGGAGAAGAAGTCTGTAAATAATTAATGAGATATTAGTGAGAGTTAGAAATGAATTAACAAAAGGGAAGTCTTTTTGTGGTAATTGAGAGAAGATTTTTCGTTCGTTAAATACATACCTCCGCGAAGTGCTGTCAGTTTTCTTAAGACGCCGGATGTGCTGAAGAATGAGCTCCGGCTCCTGTGCGGAGCTGTGGGCGGATGCAGTGGCTGTGCTCTATGGCTCTGGTGGTTGAGCGGCAAAGACCCTGAGCGCGAACCGTTGAACACCTCGTCCGGAATGTTTGGCGAACTGAATGATATTACTTTTGTTGGCGAGGAGTGGTATGAAGAGGTGAACAGCCGTTTGCTCTGAGGCATAGTTCTCGACGTTTGGATCACTTCTGAAGCGCACAGTTCTTCGTCTACCTCTTCAATGGTCTCGGATTTCAAGCGTTTCATATGAGGCAGTGTCGACACTGAGTGGGCTCTGCCGGCGCTTACGCTCATTGCAATGCCAGTCGACTCCTCTAATGATTTAATACTTTCCTCACTCGACTTGAAAGAGTAATATCCGGTGTCTCTGAATCCACTCTTATTGCAAGTGGTGTCCAATTCTGATATATTTCCCGCAGATTTTGTGGTACAGGCGCTGGGCTTAGACTTTGCGGGAACTGTCATCAGATTTGCCACCAGTAGGTTGTCCTCAGAGGACGCCTTTTCCTTAGCATTGAATGACTTTCGCAGCGAGTTTGAGGTGAGACCGGCCTCCGGGTCCATCTCGTCATCGACTTCATCGATGGCTAAACGAGATGTCGAGTGAGTGCCCTCTGAGCTGATCTCCGAAGTGGAAGCGGTGGCAATAGTGCTGAACCGGGCCTTCACTGTCTGAACACTGGACACACTATCACTACTAAAACTCCTGTCTTTTAGTGAATCGAAAAGAGGGGACAGACTCTCGGTTCGACTCTTCATAGAGTCGTCTATTTTGACGACAGTTTTGTGACCGTTTGACACATGTGTCGGAGCTATCGATGTATTGGCAGTTGTGTTGGCGTCGGTGCTCTCATATGAGGACAGTTTGTGTCGAATTTCCTTACCGTTGACAGTGATTTCAGATGACTTATTGGGGGCCGGCGTCTGTTGGACAGCATTGACCTCAACTTTTTCCGTTCTGTCGGAATTCTGTTCTTCGGCCGCTTGTAGTTTACCGAAAAGTGATATCCTGGCCTCCCAGCTCTTCAGGGAAGCCCTGTCCTCGTCAGAAGAGGGTCGGGCAGCTATGCCAATGAGATTAGACTCATTCAAAACTATGGTATCTTTGGCCGAACTGTCCAATAGTGCGAACAACTCTTCCATCTCATGAGATATCTCTGACTCAGTTGGCGTGTGGTCTGAGTCATCATAAGAGGGAATACTAACACTGGCCGAACAGGTGGTTTCCGATCCGGACTCTGAGGGCGGCTTTTTCTTAGCGCCCAAACCACTCATTTTGGGACTATTTTCGCCGCAATCACTGCTATCACCGCCGAAGTTATCGGAGTCGACAACTGACTGGTGATTGAAAGGCGTTTGACTGGACTTACGGTCGCGAAGTGTCGGCGGCGTTGTGGCCGGACTCGAGCTCTTCACTGTATGCATGAGTGCCACGATCTGATCCCTGATATACATCCGGGCTTTGGCCATATCGTTAGCGCCGTTGTTTGAAACTGTGACCAAATCTGTGGCCTTTTCCTTATCAATGAACGCGATTTCTGTTAACTTTTTCAAAGATGTCATCAATTGTTTGCAGATATAAACAGTCTCTTCAGATACTGTAGAGTCGGTGCTGGCGCCGGAATGGTTGGCCGCACTTCGGTTAAGTCGACCGGCTTTCCGTTTGTCGCCATTTGGACTGTTTTTCGGCTCTTCGTCGTCGCTCTCGAGTGTGTCGGAGCCGTAATCGCTATTATTGCTGCCAATAGTGGAACTGCTTGTGTAAGAGCCACTACTGGCGGACAGGTTGGCCGGCGATACCGCTTCCATTAGTCGCGCGATTTGTGACTCAAGTATTTTCAGTGATGGCAACGGATTATCACTCTTGACGTCAATCTTATTGTCAGTACTTATCTCTGAATTATTGTTCATATTATTGATGGCATTATCATAAGCTTTGGTCTGTCCATCAATGGCAGAGCCGGTGTTAGTCATCCGATTAATGCCTGACATTCTGGATAAGAGTCTACTCATAAATGTCTTCACCTCTTCATCGCATTGAACTCTTTCTTTAGGACTAAGTGTTGTCTCATTGGACTCACCCATAGATTGGCTGCTGTTTTGAATGGCATTTGAATCGATTGTCTCTTTATTTTCTGCTTCTTTTGACTGATTTAAGTCTGAAATGTCTTCAGTTTTTGGCGATTCTGAGTCACAATTCTGTGATATTTTCACCACTTGTTTGTTGTCCACGACTTGAATCACTTCACAGCTTTGTTCTGAACTTTCTTTGACTTCAAATGTCTTTCGTTTCAAAGTATCACAATTTGGTTCATCGAAAGCGGTCTTATTCTGAGCGTCACCTCTTTGGCCGAGCAGTTCCAGCGATGGCTTAGAGGAATCACAATCACTTTCATCGGCGAATTCACAGTCATCCGGGTAATCAAAAGCACCCGAACCTAACAGTCCGGTAGTGAAGTACTTTTCTAACCGACTCGAAGATAGGTAGACATCGGAGTCGGTGAAGTCGGCACTCATAGGTGGCTCCGATTCTGAATAGCTGTCGACACTATCGGCCTCGCTCTGGGCCCAGGAGTCCCGCTTCTGGTCCTCAGAGCACTGGTTAATACTCACCGAATAAGTGAACATCTTTTCGGACTCATTTCCATTGACATCGGAATCACTTTTTGGCGAAGAGGGACGGGTGGAGTTGCGATCACTTTCCTCACAGCTCTCCTCAACAATTGTGTGCAGAGAATATGCCAAAGGGTTGCCATAGACTGGCTGTGCTCTTGGCATATAATGTGTGTTGGGGGTAGAGTATAGGCCTTCCTCTGAAGAGGTCGAGCCATCACTGATGTGACCGTTTTCTAAGTCCATATCCAAGTCATCTCCAGAACAGCGCATATCAACCGCCGACTCCTCTTCGTGGATATGGTTGTTGTCGTCGACCCATTCCTCGTTGTCCGAAAAGGGAGACATACTGGCGAAGTGAGTATAGGCCGGAATACTTGTCCGCCTCTCGTCGTCGCTGAGCTGTTCCTCCAGTGATTGGGTGAAGTATTTCTCCAAATTAGAAACAGATCTCTCTTCGGGATAGTCTTCGACTTCGATCTCCTCTTCTTCTGTCTCCGCTTCCGAAGTATCACAATTGAAGATATTTTTGTCGACTAATTCCTCTTCAGAGGAGTCTTCAGACGGGAAATGATTGCAATTGTTTTGAACGGTTTGAAAGTCTTCCGCTTTTAAATGATTGGAGAAATTATCGACAACTGAGTGATTATCGGCACCGGTAGGCCCTGTAATTGGGATCTCTTGTTGTGTGTCAACGAGTAAGTCACTGAAATTGATATCATTGTCATCAATGGTCATAGACGTCAAGCGTCTGATCTCTTGATTGGCACAAATGAACGCCTGATTCAAAAGTTTTTGGCAAAACTGTGCTATACTTTGTTCAGCAGTCGACGAACGACTGATACCTTCCTCGGGCTGTTCACCAGAGGAGTTATTATGATTGGCTGAGGTTTGGGCGCTGCTGGCGGTGCTCTGCGACACACACACGGATAGTGCACTGGTATTAACTCGTTCACAGGCCATGTCTTTGTCACAGGCGTCACAGGCATCACATCTGGTCACTGATCCGTATAAATAATAATAAGATCGGGATCTGAGGCCCAGACCCACAATAGTTGCGTCAAAGTGAACACTACTGATCAGTCGACTGCCACCAGCGTTGGCTAAACAACTCCCTGTGCTGTTGCTGTTGTTGTTGGCCTCAAATTCATATTTTTGAATCAAATCATATTTAGAGATATTATTCTGAGGGATCGCACTGTTGTGGTGCTCCTGTTTCTCGTGTTTCACTTCTCCTGTTATATGGGTTACAGAGGCAGAGCTCTGGCGACCAATATTCCAATGGGATTGTTGGCCATCAACACCACTGCCACCACATGCCTGTTCAACAGGTCCTCTCCTCTCTGCTTGCGGTGCGAGTGTTGGGGAAAGACCTAAATCCCAGCGTTTTATATACAAAAATCGTGTTTTAAAAAGTAGTCACAAATTTATTGGCACTTAATTTATATATAAATCTATGAAAAATATATATATAAAAGTCTATTATTGAAAATACTATTAGAAAAACAATTTATTTTGAATTCAATTTTTTTCGTATAAAAAATTACTGAAAGTATTGAAGGATTTCAAACTTTTTTTGACACTTTTTGTACTCAATTTTAGAAACGGAATAAATGACTGCTTTTTGTTGAGTGAAAAGCCATGAATTTCATTAAAATTTAGTGAATTTAGTTCAGAGCCTATGAATGAGTGCCGTATTTTCGGGTTAATAACAATTTCTATACTATAATCGAGGAAATTGAGTTTGAATTCAGTCAAAGAAGATTAAAATTAAAATGTTTTTAATCGAAAACAATTTTTTTCTGACGTCAATACTGTCATAATCTGAGCCAATATTTTCCAAAATCTCATAAATAGTTAAAACTAATAAAAAAAGATTTAATTAAATCATAAGTGAATTCATTGAACAAATATAATGAAACGATTTCATAGATTTATACAACGAGTCATAGAATTGAATAAATCTGTTCAACGATTGAAACGTTTTGATAGATAAGTCGTTTTCACGGCTTTCGAAACAAAACAATTGTCTCTTTTCGGCGATTATTAAACTCATTTCACAACAATAAACGAGCAAAAAAGTGTTTTGTAATTAACTAGCTCACTCTCGTTAGTCTTAATTAGCCAGGCATGTCCAACATTCATTAGTTCACACAAGCGAGCATTTGAATTATGTTCTTGCTAAATTTATAGCGTTATGATTAGGTGGAAATTAAAAATTTAAATAGATAAGTTTCTAATTGAAAAAGTATATACTTGTTATTCGAATTTTCATCAGGGTATTCATGGTGTGCACATCCCTGTGCTTTGCATATATTCTAATGAGTCGGTTATTAAATCTGAGATTAAAAAAGTTAACTATTCATAAACCTGGTCATAAAAGAGACAAATGAATTGGTCCCGAACCTAATGAATATTGAATTCTGGGTGAAAATGAATTTCTATTTATATTCGAATTATTTTTAGCCAAATGTGAATAAAATCCTAATAAAAGGATTCGGGTATTTAATTATATGTTAATAATAGCGTTGGATTTCTGCTTGAATAGTGTCTGTGGCGTAAAATAAATTGCATCCAGCAATAAATTGAAGCTTACATTTCTTAAAATAAGTTACTCTTTTGCAATAAATTATTAAAAAATAGGTTTAGTTTTGAATTAAAGCGAAAAAAATATACGGATTTTGTATTTGAATAGAAGTTTTGAATTCAAATATATTTTGTTATTAAATAAATTATTAAATATTTTTCTTATTTGGCTTCAATTTATTCGTTTAGTAAATAGTTTTCATGAATTTTAATTTAATCGCAAAATTGCAGACATTTCTCGTATTTATTTCTCCTCTAATTCACGTCTGAATTATATAATATTATAATAGAGTTATGGATAATAAGCAAATAATAACTGATTTCTCAATTAGACAACAAATACCTAGCAGAAATAAGTTTAATATCCTGCAAAATAAACAATTTTTATCGTAGATATAAAGTGTGTCAGACATGAGTTGACTCAAATATATGCGTTTTATTTATTTTTATTTATATATCAAATGTATTATAAATATATTTAAACTGTTTTTCTCTTCGATGAGAAGAAAAAAAAAATAATTCAATTACTGGAAGATTAGAGAGACTTAAAAATCAATTAATCAAAAAGCGTCGGAAAAATTCTTGAGAAAAAGGTTTTTCCTGAAGTAATTGACCGCTGGATAGACAGACAGGTGCGAGAAGAGAGCTCAGAATAAATCTCGATTTCTATCACTGACTGGAAAATCACCAAAAATAATATCGGTATAAAAAAATTGAATTCTTTCCCCCTTTTATTGAAGTTTTCAATTGAAGTGAAATCACATTCCTTTCGATTCGACTAAACTAAGCGATTGAGTCACACAAACCCTGAGCCGAGAACTTCGGCTCCACTTTCAGGGCAGTGGTGGCCAAGGGGTGACGAATTTCCTAAATACCCCTATTAATTTTGATATTAACGGAACCCCTGGCAAAATTTTACCATTACCTCTATGGAAAAGAACAAGGTAATTCCGAATTTCCCTATCTTGATAAATTTCATGGAACCCCCTCCTCCCCTGAGTTCGGGTACCTTGGCAATCTCTGGCTTGAGTGGCAAACAATCGACTATAAAACCAGAAACCGGTTTCACCTGAAGAAATACACACCAGCACACCATAAACTGCATGAGCACTGGGTTGTAGGCACTCAACCGGAGAAATGTACTTTTTTGTTGCCTTCACTAACAACACTCTTCATAATAGCACTTATGTTATGAGATTTTTTCCTCGACTATAATCCAAATCAAGTGCTGCACATAATCAGGGAAAAGCATTTTTTGTTGAGAGGGAAGCCTTTTTTCTAATGAAAAACTGAATTTTATAACAGCTCTGACACCCCTTTCCCTTGAAACTCAATTTGGAGTCAATGTATCCGTTATTTGAAAAGACATTCGCCTTTTGGTTAATAACGATAATTGAAAAACAAAAGAAGACAACGAAAACAATACAATCGTTTCGTTTCCTTTGAATAATATATTCGGAAACTCAGTCACCGATTATTACAACTAATTGTATAATAATTATGATAAACATAACTACAGAATAACTGACTTTTTTCACGAAAAATACGAATTACTTCACGAAAAAGATTATTTCAAACACTGATAACAATCTTTTCTTCCGAAAAAAAAGTTATTAAACTTGTTTTTCAATTCAAAACCCATTCACAGACGAAAAAAGTATATAATTTTTGCGTTAATGTTATTAATTTCAAGTTCACTGAAATGGGTTTTTCTGCTGTAAAAATGTCTATCAATAAAATGCATTAAATAAATATTATTTTTTCACAACTGATTCCTGATATGTATGTTAGGCTGTGATTAGGAATCCGGGGTAACCAGAATCGCCTGCCCTGTCCTCATAGGGCCAGTGCATTGAGGCTAACAAAATAGGTTATTCCCTTAAAGAATTTTATTCTCATTAATTGACTGAAAAATAACACAAAAATGTATTGAATGACATTTTGGGCATTCATTTGGAAACACATTAATCCATGGGTTCTGTCAAACAAATTATTGATAGCATTGAATATCTCAATGAATGACAAAAATTGTATCCATTTTTAGGGAGAACTGACGCTAATCTACTCCTATGTAAATACCTGAGGACTGTCACACCTTTTGATTAATTGCTTGCACTCAGAATAATCAGATTCTCTCTCTCTCTCTCTCTCTCTCTCTCTCTCTCTCGAAAAATTGTGACCCAAATGAATACCAATAGAAATCATAACAATTATTATCACATTCTCTGGTCGTTCACAACAAGTGTTTTGTTTTTACTTCATTTCTATTGTATTTTCTAATCATATCTTTCGTATAATTTCTATGAAATCTATTTAACTGATTATAAATTCCAGGCGTTTCACATAATTCACGTTTCAAATGGAGAGAAAAAAATATAATTAAAAATCTGAGCCAAGTATTCAAATGAATGTATTTTTCTCTAACTAATTTAGTTTTCTAATAATTGATTTTTGCTTTAAATTTAGACCAATTATCTCATATTAGGGCCAAAAGTATCCTTTCAATGCATTTTTGGCTGACTTTGAACTCTTCCTAAATGGAATTGGAGGCCAACCACTCCAATGTTTACAATCAAACGCACAGAATAACTTAATCTCGAGCCTAATTTCAAAAACTAGTTACGCGCGGTCATGACCAAGGGGTAGGCCCATAATTTGTTTACTTGTCTGGAAGCTCCCCCCTAAATTTTTGGCCCCAAAATTATCCCGCCCTTTGCTCGTCGGCAAATTCACTCGTTTATCAGAATTTCAAGTTTCGAAACCCCCTTTAAATTATTTCCCCCAGGATACCTTGGCTATTACTAGTTAGGTGAGCAAAGCTGACAAAATCTAGCTTGATTATTTATTCGAACACCGAATTAGTCGGCGTCTCTCAAGTATGAAATAATTCGCTTCAATAATAGTTTTCTAATTAATGGTAATCGAAATCTGATAACTGTTTAATCGTATCTTAAATGGTATTCAAAATAGAAATTCCGTTCCGAAAAAAAACCATTTTGGTTAAAATCCCATTAAAATCGATTAAACGCTTTTTCCATAATTGTATTTATAGTTTTTCACTGAATTTCTCGATGTTTTTCAAATAAAAATCTCATTTCTGTGGGAAACGAACAGTTTTTATAAAATAATTATCTATAAGTGGAAAGGGTTTACGTCAGTCGTTCCCCGAATAACAAAATGAAAACTTTGAAATTCATTCAATTTTTTTTTCTCCGCTGAAACTCAATGAAAATCTTTTATAACATTTTGTTTACTCTCTTTAGAGGAGAGAAAAGGCTTTCAATTTATGAGAAGATGTTATTCACTATTGAAACGACATTTTCCTAAACAAATCAAATTGACTTCAATTCATGTCTTCCCATATATGCGACAAAAAGTAGAAAACAAATTCAAAAACAGAGTAAACAAGTCTCGAATTCTGTGATAAAAACTAAACAATAATAATATTTCAGATGATTTTAAATTGCATTTGATATCGATTTTCGACAAAAAACTATATAAACATATCTTATATTTGTTAAGACATATCTCTTAAGTGTTTTTGAATATTCAAGACAAACAAAAATATTAAATATTGAACTCGAATATTATACCTTGGGTATTATCAGACTATATTGTTGGCTGAATTGTAGCAAAAGACAAACAGTTCTTGGAATAAAAATCAAGATTAGATTGAAAATAGACCTGTCATTTCCTTTAAAATAAATTGATAGGTGATTGTTGGCTAATATAAAGAGTGAAAATTCAATCTAGGTAAATCATGACAATTATTGATAATGAGCTAAGAATAAGACGTTGTGCGGAATATAAGGGTAGAGAGAAATCTAATTTATTGAGAATAAAAGCCTAGAAATTGAGCCGATTTTCGCTTCAAAGCTATAGATTTCGACTAAATTTTCAGTCTTTTAGCCAAAAGAATAAACGCATAAAAGCATTGATAATAATACTCAGCGATGGCCAAGAGGTGGGGGTTTGGCCAAAATGCCCACTAATCTTTCACCATTTTACATTGACCCCCTTCCCATTGATTCAACTTTTGGAGCTTCAAAAAACGCGCCCCATCCCATTGAATCCCCTGAAAAAATTCCAAGGTACATCAACTCCCATGAGATGCGGTATCTTGGCCATCACTGAATAATAGTCACTAAAAAGGTTGAACTCAATGCTGGTTATAAAAGGAGCCGACTTTCAAAAACAATTATCAAATGTGAATGAGCAGGCTTAATTTCACCTTTGAAATGCCAAATCCAATATCTTGGAGAGAATTGTCTCGCATTACGATTGAAAGTCACCACAAAAAATATGATTTCTTTTCAACTATAATATAATTTTTGTGAAGAAATATGAAAATCGATAAACGATTTCAGAAATATATTCTCTCAATTGGCCAGCATTTGATCCAAGGAAAGTGTATACAACTCATCCAATTTCATACGACTTTTGAGAAAATTTGATTCAATTGAAAGATAAGAATTGCTTTCGGTTTCTTATTCTTCAACAGAAAACCCCTTTTAATGTGTTTTTCTTTCCTCTGCCAAACATTATATACGATATTGAGTTTCAATTTCAAAATCTATTGAAATTTATTTTTATATAAAAAATATTTTAAACGATATTTGAATTTATATTTTTTTGTGAATCAGATTCCTCTGAAAAATATCTATTTTTATATAAATTTATAGAAAATATTATTTCCATTGAAATAGTGTTGGATTTCATAGACATAAGACTCAGACTTGAATTACAATAATTTAATCGATTCAACAGATTTTGGAATTTTTTTTAATAAAACTAAAATCTATTCGAGTGTTGACTTCAGTCATATTAACGCAAAAATTAATTCTAATCTGAGTTTATGAAAATATTTTTCTAACACAACTTGCAAAAGATGGGGAAAGGGGAGAGCAAAAAGGGATGGCCAAGGGAGGGCTAGACTGAATTTGTCCCTAAAACTTGGCGTTTTGGGGTTTTGGCTATGCCTGGGCTCAAATTGAAATCATGAGTTCTAGCATACATTCCCCTAAAGATTCTGACCTTGATCATCCCCTCTTTCCTTGTTTGTAATTAATTTTTTTCTGTTATTAAATCCAAAGAATGAATAATAAATCAAAACTCAAGAGAAAATTCAGAAAATCTAATTAAAGAGTCGTTTTTGATATCCAGCAAACTTTGACAGAAATGTTGTATTAATTTTCTAGGAGTCTATCCATCCCTTTCCTCAAGTTTTTGTGCGCAGAAATATTGGGTAAATAATAATTTTTATTGAATTAATAAAAATCATTAAATTAATAAACATTGGATTTCATGGCCTTTTGATGTGCGGCCCCTTTTCCCAAAAGGTTAAGAGCCTTAACACTAATTGAAAAATCTTTGAAATAAATAAAAATTTTTATATTAAACTCCAATAAATTGAATGAAAATATGTCAGAAAGAATGGGAAGATTGGGTCACATATGTTATGAACACATGTTATGTATGTTAAAGGCTTTCAATTGAAAACTAATCCAATTTTCTGCTCATCAATGGATGGTAGAGAAGGACCAAGAATTTCATTGATTTTTGTGTCGGCACAACAAATAAAAAACGACTGAAATTACTGTTTCTTTACGTTTGGGACTCAAACTGTTTGCCATCACTGCCCACAAGTATTGCACATAAGGGGTACCTGACCTCAGAAACAGGCGACTGCTCTCAAACGTTGATAATTTATACCCAGGTTCTTATCAATAGTCAAACATGATATCGAATGGTTCACCTAGCCAATAATTATTCAGTGTTTATTCTAAATTCCAAGATAAGATTGGTGAAAAATATTTAAATAGTTCAGAGCACTCGAACAGGAAGGGTAAGGTGTGTCTCAGGCAATGATCCCTCGCTCTTAGAGATGTGTCTGTTCTCCAACTCATTCTCCTAACCGACCAAAGAACAGGTGCTTAACAAAAGTCAAAGTATTGTATGAAAGTTCAAAATTCTTGGTATTTGAAGCATAAAATGTATTCTTAAATATCATGAAAAAAATTGGTTACCAAAAGTCACGAAACATGAAAAGAGTCGGGGGATTCACAAAGGAGTTGCTCAGAATAAAAATGGCTCCGAAAACAGGCCCTGATTTCAATCAAAACCCTATTATTAATGCAATTAATAAAAATCTTATTCAAGATTTCAGACAATTGTTATGAAATGAATTGAAAGCAAATCACAAGAAATACAAAGAAATATCGTAAACAAGTGTTTCAGTTATTTCCCATTTCTTTAGTAGTTATCGAATAAGAAGTTTGAGTACAAAAGAGGATCGACTTATTTTAGATATAATAATAAGAGAGAAATATTAGTGCCCGGGTTATTGAATTATCCTAGTTATTGAATAATTGAGTTTTTACTTACGTTTTGTTTGTTAGTGATGTTAGTGTTTTGTCAGCCGTTGTGTTAATAAGAGATTTCAGTTTCACTTCAGATTGATTTGAGTGCGAAATGAAGTTATTCTGGCCGTAGAAAAGCCATTTCCAAGCGAGAGAGAGGACTGTCTGCCCTCAGCACAGGACTGTTAGTAGCGATTGTTGTTGAGGAAGAGTAAAGTGTTGGAAAGGAGAAAAGTTATGCCAAACCCCATACAAGTGCTAATATTAAATCATATATGAGTCGTGCCGTACATTATTCTGTTCGCATTATGTTTTAGTTTTATTAGTACTCTTGGTATTAGTGTTTTTGAAATACGAGTTTTTTAAGAGAAGAGAGAAAAGACTTACTTTTGTTTAGAGTTTAAGGAATTTGTTTTTCCGCCTGAAAATCAGTTTTTCACTTCCCATGAGTTAACAGTTTTGTGGGAATTTATGATTCAATACAACACTCCATAAATACAAATATTATTAATGAAAAGAAATATTTTTTCACAAATACTGGAATTTTTTTTTCCGGCACACAATCAGACCTCAGACTTGATTGTTAACAAATCCGATAATATCACAAACAAATGGAGTCATTCTTCCCGATAAAGGGTAAGAAAATCTCATCTATTCAGTAGAGAATAGTCTTTCATAAAACGAGGGAAAAATACTTTGATTATCAGTTATTTTCCGTTCGGTATTCACGTCGAGGGTGTGCTTGGAATCCGATTTCTGTCTGGAAATCATATTAATTGAATATTTTCCACAAGACTTAAGCCAAAGATGGGCTCAATTCGTGAGTGAATTCGCGTGCATTTAATGCATTGCCATTCAAATCAGTTATTCAATTATAAACCTGGAAATTCATGTTTTCTTTACTTCGGTCTTAATTGTTATGAAGACCTCAGTTGTCGTCAATAGAGAGACAACAAAATGGCAAAAAATAATAATAAACTTTAATCAAACAGAGGAGGAGAGGGAGGGACAGGAGTAACAAAGAGTTCCCATACTCACTACTAACAA